>CAUYQG010163351.1:0-12175 GCA_963574415.1 Tarsius wallacei
ACCATACCTGAATATTTTTTGATTTATTGTAGAGATGAGGTCTTGCCAAGTTGCCTGGGGTGGTCCTATACCTGCGGGTTCAGGCAATCCACTCACCTCAGCCTCCTAAAGTGCTAGGATTACAGGCTGAGCCACCAAGCCTGGCCTCTGTGCATTTTCAAGTTTGCAGTTCTTATGAATTCTCTGTTGATTTTGTATTTTTTCTGTTCTCTTTGGAAGTACAAGGTCATTCTTTTTTTTCTTTCCTCCGTGCTTAACACTTTCTTAAGGGTCTTCTGTAGAGCTGGTCTGGAAGCAGCATAATCACTTAGGGATTGGATGTCTGTGAGCTCTCTATGGTTGATGAAGCTTAGCTCAGCTGGGTAGGTTATTTATGGTTGAAATTGCTTATCTTTGAGAACTTTGAAGATAGGACTTCTGCATCTTCTAACTTGTAGTGTTTCTGCAGATAAGTCTGCTGATATTCTAATTCGTCTTCCTCAGTAGGTAGTCTGACCTTTCTCATTCACTACCTTTAGCATTTTTTCATTTATACCTATTTTGTGTAAGCAAATTACTACGTGTCTGAGAATTGGTTTTCTCTTTTGATGCAATGCAGGGGTTCACTGAATCTCTTGTGTTTGGATGGACATGACTCTGAAGAGATGAGGGAAAATTGCTTGCATAATAACCTCATGGAATATTTGTTCCAAGGAGTTCTGTGTCTCCTTTCTGCCTCAGGTATATTGATCAGGCATAAACTCGGCCTCTTAATATAGTCACATATCTATTGGAGGCTTTGGTCTGTCTTTTTAAACTTTCTTTCTATGTTTTCAACAATTTTGGTTAGTTCCATATTTGATCTTCAATCTCTGAAATTCCTTCTTCTGCTTGGTTAATTCTGTTTTCCATGCTTGTTAGTTTGTTATTTATTTTGTTCACTGTGCTCTTTATTGCCATCATCTCTGTTACCAATTCTTTCATTGTTTCTTCATGCTTTTCTTGTTTTGCTATTCATCCTTTCCATTCATACATCAATGTCTGGTTTTGTGGTCTGAGATCAGTCATACTAGAGACTCTTTATTGTTTGAGTTCTGAAGTCCATATTCTCAGGAGCTGTCTTTCCAGGGATCTGGGTGATACCTGTGTTCTTCTGTTGATTCTTCTTCATTTGTGACAAATTTATTTTTTCTTTCTTTTTCTTTTTTTCTCTTTAAATCCCTTGCTCAGTGTGAAGCATGATAGCTTTCGCTTCTGTTTGATCAACGCTCTATTCTTCCCTAGGTAGAACCTCTGGATTTATTTAGTTTTGAAGCCAGGCTGGGCTGGGGGCTATGCTGTCCTTTTGCAGTTTTGTGATTTAAGGTATAATGTGGGGAGCTACAGTTCAGCAACTATCTGCCAATTGTAGTGCTCACTGACTGGGTGTGGGCCCTTGGGGCCCACTTCCCACGATCTCACAATATGTCCATATGGTGAGAGCATATATATACCCCCTGAAACCAAAATGTCACAAGACAGAGTGAAATAACAGACAAAGAAAGAAGACAGAAGAAAGGGAGATGAAAAGAAAGAAGTAAAAGGAAAACAAGCAGTCAAGCAAACAAATGGATAAACAAAGTAAGAAAGAAAATAGAATTATTATATACTCATCCTCAACTCTATACCCCTACACACACGAAGAAAAAAAACAAGGGGAAAAAGGGGGAAGTCAAATCAGAACACACACACACACACACACACACATACACACACACAAGATACGTACAGAGAGAAGAAGTGAAAAAAAAAAACCCTTTTGTGAGTTCTTTAATACTTTTGTGGCCATTTCTAAAACTTCAAGTTCCTTCTTTACTGACATATCCCAAGCCCTGCCTCTTTTGGCTCCCCTGGGAGGGAGTGGGTCTAGTCTCCAGAACCTCTCCTTTGTTCTCCATGTAGTCAGGGTGTTGTCAGCAACTTTTTGTTGCAGCTCTACATACCTGTATTCAGTTCTCTCTGTGGTTGATCAGGCTGCTCTTCATGTAGGTCAGATGTCCTATGGACTGCTAGGAGAAGGACAATGAATGGGTCAGCTCATGACTCATCCACATGCATTTGCTGCTAGGGTTCCTGATCCAACTGTACTCATTGCCTTTTAAATGATCCAGTGAGGGATATGGACTTCTGGATTTCTGCCCTGGTCCTACCACTCCAGTATGGTGCGCCTGGCAGTAACTTCTCTGGGTCAATGATGATCAATCTCAGAGTGGTGCAATACTCACCCCTCAGTCTAGGATACAAGCTGCTCAGTAATAAGCAAGCTGGAGTACATCTCTGTTCATGTTCTGGCACAGAGAAAACGGCGATGGCCTATGTATTTTCTTCCAGTAGGACTCAACTCTAGAATCCCCACGTCCCCCACCCCACCCTCCACCCTTGGCCGTGCTTTCTCCATACTCCTCACTGCCGAGGCCTGATCTGTTACCATGAGTGGTGGTGTTGGGTCAGGTGCCAAGTGCCAAGAGACAGCGACCTCTGCTATTTTTTCCTGAGAAACGCCCCGAGAATGGTGGATGTTCCTGAGAGCCAGTGAACACTGAATTCAGAACAGTGGTAAATGACAGCTGTTTCTGCATGGGAGTCCCAGTTGCTTGTTCCCATGTCCCACTTCAGTTGGACATTCACTCACTCACTTGTATACACACATGCATGAAGGTTTATACGTACTCACACTCACCCATGCAGAGGCTCACACACTCTGACTTGTTCAGTTGCCATCTTGCCAGTCCTAGTAATTATATTTTCCAGGTCACAAATTAGAACAGAAGATTTGGCACAATATTTTACACTTTTAAATCGCTTCTCTGGTCAAGTGGTTGTATTCAAATAGCAGTAGAAATTAGCACTGATTTCACAGATGAAATATTAGGAAACTAGAAATTAACAAGATTATGTATAGCAATACATGCAAGTACTACAATTCTAGATACAATTAATTTCTCTGAAATATATATTTGTATATATATAAATATACATATACATATATGTACACTAAGAATAGAAAGCTCAGAGCAATACTGACTTAAATTCTCAAAATTCTTACAAAGGGGAAAAAAGTGCTTATAATCTAGGAACACATTACCCAAAAGATAACCTATAATTCAATAATTAGGATTAATTGCTCTTATTTTTAGCATTGTACTGTATTCACAAATTGATTTTGTTTTCTTCATATTTTTGTGAGAGCATATTATTATATATTTTTTTTTAGACTGTCTTGCTCTGTCACCCAGGATACAGTGCAGTGGGACTACTGGCTTACTGCAACTTCAAACTCCTGGACTCAGGACATTCTTTCACCTCAGTCTCCAAGTTCAGGTTTGTGACACCACACCTGACTGGCTTTTTAAATTTTTTGTAGAGACAAGGTCTATCTATGTTCCCAAGCTGGTCTTAAACAGTTTCTCATTCATGAAACAGATTTATTAACATAAAGGATACTGTGTCCCAGAATTATTTTACTATTAATATCAAAAATATTTTAATAGTATAAATGAATATATTGCCAAGTTTGGGCTTAAAAGTCACAACACCAAAATAAGGAAAGAATAAAAAACATTGTAATTAATTAAAGGTTGTAGAAATCAATCAATAGGTCCTTGAAAGTGGAATAATATGTTAATAATCATAATCGTATAATATCTAATTAAATTTAATAATTATGGGACTCAATTCACTGCGCTTAGTCATTGACTCATGTCATCACCATTATCATTCTATTAAGAAGTTGCTTTAATTGAGTATCTGAAGATATTGCAACTTTTAAGAATTTGCCAGCCGGGCTCGGTGGCTCAGCCTGTAATCCCGTGCCTTGGGAGGCTGAGGTGAGTGGATTGCCTGAGCCCGCGGGTTCGAGACCCACCTGGGCAACTTGGTGAGACCTCATCTCTACAATAAATAAAAAAAAAATTAGCCAGGCGTGGTAGAGCGCACCTGTAGTTTCAGCTACTTGGAAGGCTGAGGCGGAAGGATCGCCGGAGCCCAGCAGGTCGAGGCTGCGGTGACCCGGAGCGGCCACTGCACTCCAGTCTGGGCGACAGAGTGAGACTCCAAAAAAACAAAAAATTTGCCACAAGTCACTAACATTATAAAGTCAAAACTAAATGCAAATTTATATATATCAATAGATTGCCTATGATAGACTAATGGATACATAGATACAGAGATAGATAAACCTTGAACTACATGGATAAATTGATGCAGAGATGTAGATATACATATAGAAATAGACATATGTTTCTCTGTGGTTATTGGGTTATTCCTAGATTCTCTCTTATCAATACAATCATAATACAATTCATCCACATTTAGAGACTATGAAACGTTATCAGAAATGATGTATCTCTTCATTTAATTACTTTAAAAAATCCATGCCATATGTTTGGCCTTTAATAATGAAAGCTGCAAATGAGTAGAAAACAAATCTATAAAAGTAAAATTTTTATTTCTAAACTGTTTTCAGAATTCTTCACTATTGAGAACATATTTCAGTGACTATACATATATTTATTTAGTTTTTATATGTTGTGATAAATATCTTCAGTATGGGAAAGTTACATGCATATGCAATGGAATCAGACACATGTAAAGCTACTGCACTAGGAAAATTAGATAAAAAATGATTCAGTTTAAGTGGAATGGTGACTTTAAATTTATGAACTATTTGTGAGTTTTAATGAAACATCTTATGTATTGACTGTTTCAATAAATATAGATGATAAAAGCTGTCCCTTCAGGCTCTTGAAGAACTTTCATCCATATAATTTTACATGCAAGTGCATAAAAATTTCAGTGCTTCAAATTCTAATTACTTTCTTATTCTGTTTTCTATTTTTAGTGTTAAATGTGTTTGATAAAACTAAGTAATTGAAGAAAGTGAGTGTTAAAGATAGGAAAGTAAGTATATCTTAATATATAGCCTATATACAGTGTATAGAAACAAACATTAAAATGTATTAATTGAAAAAAATGATATATTTTGAAAAGCAGTATCAGCCATGAAATACATTTTATTTGTATTGAATTCATGCATTTACAGTTTCCTAATCACAAAATTGACCACATTTTGTGGAATGTGTGTGATGCTAGGTCAAAATATCTTAGACCCAGCCAATATATTGTTTAAAGCTAAACTTGGGCCATTAATTCTCTAATAGGAGTTAGGGTCATTTGCTGAAGAAAGGCTAATAATGGTTCCTACGTGGATACAAATATGACTCATGACCATAGGTCAGATTGTTAATTCCACATAGGGTAAATGAGAAGTGAAGTAAGATACACACACTCTAAAGTCAGAGAAAAAGAGAGATGCTACATAAGGAAGGATAAAAATATGTGCTAGGATAAAACTCTTAGGATAATGACTTGAACTGGTCTTCAGATATTTTTTGAAGCTGGTTGAAAGTTGCTGTTAGCTTCTTGACTTTCACACACTAACAGTTAAAAGTGTCAACAAATATAGAATAGGGGATATTTTTATTAGTGATATTCTTATTTCTTTCATAGTCATAAAAATCTTCAAGTAATGATAATGTCTGAGATGACTAGCAAAGATACTTGAATTTAAGAAGAAAAAAACATAAGTATTATGCTTATATTCAGGATTGGTAATTCACCCATATTGCCTCTGAAAAAGACATACCAGCTGGTTAGAGCCAGAGTCTATTTTAAGTTGGTTATTGCTCATGAACTATCATTTAAAAAATTGTATTGTGTCTGCTATAGACAAAATATTATACTATTCATTTCAGTATCTACCTTCACAATGTCTGTCTTCCTTTGCCTTTTGTTGACAGCAAAAAAATATTAAAAACATTTTTTAACTTGCTTAAATAGTCATGTATTCACGCACATAAGATTGCTCAGGTTATATATAGTTTGCTACTTTCGGTACCCTATTTGTCTAAAACAGCAGTGGTATTAGGTGTGGCAGGTATCATTTGCTTTGTTTTCTAAAAGAAATTTGTAGGTATGTGTGAAGCAAAACCAGAAAACCTTGTTTTCTATATTTGGGCTCCTGGCATTTCTTTTCTTTTTCTTTTTTTTTTTTTTTTTTGAGTTGGAGTCTCACTCTGTCACCCAGACTGGAGTGCAGTGGCCGCTCCCGGCCACCGCAGCCTCTACCTGCTGGGCTCCGGCGATCCTTCTGCCTCAGCCTTCCAAGCAGCTGGAACTACAGGCGCGCGCTACCGCACCCGGCTAATTTTTTGATTTATTGTAGAGATGAGGTCTTGCTTGCCCAGGCGGGTCTCGAACCCGCGGGCTCAGGCAATCCACTCACCTCAGCCTCCCAGTATTTCTTAAGTCAATGGTAAATGGCTAATAAAATGTATAAAAATTCCTAATAAAGTATTATAAAATGCAATGCTGAAAATCTATCAGAGACAAAATCAAATGTAATTAAATTTGGTCAAGATTAAAGGATATGCATTTTATTTTCAGTCTTAAGTTGACTCATGTGCACATTTGGAAAAGGACAAACTTGTTTTAAAATTAGAATATTGAATAAATATAATTTATATGGATCTTTATTATTTCTTAGTTTACAAATAAAGGTATATGAAAAACTAAACATTGAATTGATCCAGTAATAATGTTTTACAGTTATGAACAATTTCAACTATTTTTCTGAGGTATTTATTTTTTATCAGTTACTGAAAATAATTTGTCTTTTTTCTGGACAGATCAAAATATAGTGATAGTGAACTAATAGTGAATATACTAAATACTATACTTGAATATTAGAAGTAGAAAGACCTTACCTTTTTGTGAAACATGTTTATACACCCGCAGGCATGTGTACAAACATGTTTATACATGCGTAATATATATACTCTATTTTTTATGCAAAATTGTATTTATATATTCCAAATTTTACCATACATGGGAATATAATTCATTTTCAAAACTTAAGCTTGTACCAAGGTACAATTAATTCACCTAACTTATGAGTAGTATTTTCCTTTCAACAAGTTATATTCAATCAGATAGCAGGAGAAAGTTTATCTCTGATGTAACTCAGTAAGTCCAAACTCTTTTCTAGATTGTACAAATTACTAGTTTCCTCAATTTCCTGACAGGCTTATATAATGAATGGCAATTAAAAAGTCATCAAATCAATGTCAGTGATAATAAAAATATTAGGGTGATTAGAAAAGAAAATGAAAGAAAAATGCAATTGTAGAGAAATCAAAAAAGAAAGGATAGGAGAAAGGATAATTAGAGAGATGACAAATAGCAAGAATATAGCCAATAAAAGGAATGTGGAATATAAATGTAGACAGAAATTGCTTAAAGCATCCTCTCAATATTGAGGACAGAAAATATTTATATGAACTTTGTCATTGAATTTTCTTTGTTAAAAACAAAATGAATTTTTGTACCCCTTGACATGCCTTAATAAACGAATACCTTATCTTCTTATTGTCACTTTTCTTTTAAATTAAATTAAATATCTCTATGAAAACTCAACTGAAGTAAGTAAGGTTATGTTGCAAGTCTTAATACATTTAATTCTTACTGTTTGCCCACTTTGGTTTTTGATGTTAGCATTCATGTGTATAAGGTTGTTTAGCACTGGTTTGTCAATACAAAAATGTATTGAAAAGGCACAACTGAATCCCTAGTTATTTATATTGCAAGTTTAGTGAAGCACTTAGTCTTCATAGCCAGAAATGAGGAAACAAGATCCATCACTGAATGTCAGTGGAAATAAAGAGAAAGTGATTCACATAATCTCCTAGCTTCTTTTGGAATAAGCAATGAGATAGCATAAATTATAATTTTCCAAAATAGTTTTCTAGAAGTTATCTTTGAAAACTAAATCCAAGTTCCTAAAACTCTTCTGTGAAATCTTTTCACCTAAACATAGTAATGCAAGACTACAAATAGGAGTTTCAATTATGACATAAAGAAAATATTGCCTTAATTTATTCTCCAGACAGAATGGATGAGAGATAAATTTTCCTTCAAATAATTTTTGAGAGCCTGGGGCTTCAGTACTTCATCAATTTGAAAAAGCAAAGAAACACTTTTAGAACCAATTTACTACCTCAATATCTGGGGTTTGCCATAAATACTTGAAGTACATCACACAAAGAGTGATATTAATGTTTCCCTATTAAAGTTTTGAACTGATTGTGTTCAAAGACTCAAATATATTTTTCAGTGCAAAAAGCAGGCCTTCCCGAAAGACATACTTTAAAAAGTATGTAGCAGTCATTCCCAATTATTCCATAATCAAGTTAAATCCTATCTTAAATTCATAAATCTATTAAATTGAAATTTTTTGACAGTCAAAGACAGTCTGTTTTAAACAGGGAAGAAAGACAACTATACTTAACATATATTTAATCATGTGAAAATTACATTATTTTTCTAAAAAATAAACAATTTGGTATAGTAGATCTGACTCATTAATTATACAAGTTAGTAGTTTTTAATAAGCCACGGTCAAGTTAGGACATTTAGTTAAGCTACTGTGCCTGCATTTAAGCAGCAAAAAGTTCCTTTTAGCAGTACATCCTGGGTTGAAAGGATGTTTTTAACCACACTAACCACATTTTCAGCCAACAATGATATAATCGGAATGGTGCAGAGGATGTTCCTGCAGGCGTTAAGTCTTGAGACCCTCTCTCTCTGTCTGCCTAACCAACTTCTGACTGTCTCCTTTCAATTTGACACATTAAACATTTTCAGATAACAATGAAAATCATATGTATGTTTAAATTTTTTATTAACCCACATAAATATCATCGTATAGCTTTTAAACTGCTTCAAACATGGTTATGTCATATTAATGTTACAAATTTTTAAAGTCAAATATAATGTGTGTATAACTCATTCACTGTTGGGATTATAAACGAGTTCAAACGCTATTTAAAAAGTATGGAGAATTCTCAAAGAACTCAGATCATGGAACCAGCCTAAGTGCTCACCAAAGACTAATTGGATTTTTTTTAAGTGGTATATATATACCATGGAATAGTACACAGTCATAAAAAAGAATGAAATAATGTTCTATACAGGAATATGGATGGAATTGGAAAACAGCCTAAGTGAACTAACTCAGACATAGAAAGTTAAAAACCACATATCCTCACTTACATGCAGGAACTAAATGCCCACAAAGATGGAAACAGTAGTCACTGGGGACACCAATAAGAGTAAGGTGGGGAGGTGAGTTAGAGCTCAGAAATTATTATTAGATACAATATTCGCTATCTGGAGAGTAGGTCAGCTGAGACCCAATCTCCACCTCTACATAATATGTCCATGTAACAAACATGAACTTGTACCAATGCATCCAGTATTTTTTAGAAAAGAAAAAATATATAATGAGTTTCATATCTGTCTCTGAATAACATTCACATAGTATTTGTAATATACAGTACTTTTTCGAGCTGTAATTATATGCCTTTGTTTTGATTACCTGCCCTTCATGTACAGGGTGTTTTGTTTGGTTGTGTTGTTAATTTTCATAGTACCTAGCTTTTACTCACTTTGCAATACCGAACAACGTTCACATTTCATTCAATATCCGAAAATTCGTCAGTCATCTATGCCATTGGCTATCACAACTAAGCAAGATTACATTGTTAAATTAAAATGTTCATGCTTTATATAGGGGATACTGTCTTGAATAAATACTTTATAATTACAAGGTAATAAAATTTGTCTATCACAAATTCATGTTCAAAAACCACAAAATTGTTGCAATAAATGTTTTTAAACAAGAAATGGTGAATAAAATTATTTATATAAAAATGAATTCATATATGTATTTTCTTTCAGTTAAGAAGTATCGTAAAGCACTGTTTATTCATACAAATAGTTGAGCATATTAAGATATGATAATGACTTCTCTAAACAGCTCATAATTTTTATTAAAAATTGATGCAAAAGCTTGGAAGAACCAGAATGCTTATTTTTATTTGTATTTGCTTATATCACTATCAAATTGTAACAACTTTATAATTTGTGGTTAAATTATCATTTTAAAGAGGAAGTTAAACAAATTATTCAGCTCGTTTTAATTCTAACTATTTAGCAGAATAAGTTTTAAAATCAAAACAGGAATTTAAATGTCTATTAAAATATATCTGGTACTTAGGTGATTTTGTAATTTAAACTTTAAAACATTTATTTATTTTTGGTGTTTTAATATGACATTTAACAAAACAGTTCGTTGAAGTTCCAGTTGCTCTGATAGAACTAAAACAGCTGTTTCTCTCATGGTAGAAACAAGAGACAGAGGGCTGGGAGAAAATGAAGCTTGCTTCTGTAACTAAGGAAACAGGAAACAAACCCACATTACTGCTGGGACTTGTTCACAGGAACACACTTCATTTTGAGTATTCATAACCTAAGCATACATTTTTCATATCTTAACTAACGAGTTACACTACATACAGCAGAACCATTGCTTAGAGACTTTTACTTTTGTTGACCTTCCTTTGCATGTGACCACGGTCATATTCTAGTGTCCAGAAAACATCTGGAACAAGTCAGTCGTCAGTGATCCTGCCTTCTTGAGGTCTCCAGATTTTCAAATAATTTTCGAACCTACCACCTCCTATTCTGCACGATTCACTCCAAATAAGAGCAATAAGAATATGATACACAAATCTTGGTTAATTATTATAGTGACAACTGAATTTTAAAATCACACGGAGAGAGGGAATCACAATTCTGAAGGAAAAATGTGCACTTTTAAAAAAGTTTATTTTAAAGATGTGGGGTACTACTTAGGGTTAGGTATACAAATGTTCATTATGCAAGTACCCTTGTTGATTACGAGTGTCTCCCATTCCCAGAAGTTTTAAATCAAAGCAGCCTTTACATTCAGTTTGACTAACCATTATAAAATAAAGAAAATAAAGCCGGGCTCGGTGACTCAGCCTGTAATCCCGCGCCTGGGGAGGCTGAGGTGAGTGGATTGCCTGAGCCCACAGGTTCGAGACCCGCCTGGGCAAGCGAGACCTCATCTCTACAATAAATCAAAAATCAGCCGGGCGTGGTGGCGTGTGCCTGTAGTTCCAGCTACTTGGAAGGCTGAGGCGGAAGGATCGCTGGAGCCCAGCAGGTCGAGGCTGCGGTGGCGGGTGACAGTGAGACTCCAACTCAAAAAAAAAAAAATAAAATAAAATAAAGAAAATATTAATTTCATTTTTTAAATAGGAGCCATTTGTTTACCATAAACGAACAACCCTTGACTTTAGCCTATAAGACAATGACCTACTTAAAACTCTTTTAGCTTACTGAATATCATCACAGGCATCTCAAAAACAAGATAAAAATGGAAAAACTTTTTATTTCAAAAGCCATCCTAGAATAATCAAACTTTAAACCTAAAAAATTACCCTGAAAGTATGTCTGAGTCTCGAATGGAATTAATCCTGGACTGATAAACATTACTTTTATGCCATATGAAGATTCAGACTTATTTTAAAATGATCTTTCTTGTGTAAAATTGTGTGATATTTAATTTTTATCAAGTTTTAGAGTGGTAACAAATGATTGGCAAATTACATTGGCTTAAATGGCAGGTATTTACAACTCAGTCATGGCCATTTCTGCTGACGTCCGTTAGCTTGCTACATATGTCTCATTCACATTATCTATAATGTTGAATACACGCTTTGATGACAGTATTATTGAGATATAATTGACGTACCCTAAAAATCACTCCTTTAATGTGTACAATTAAGAAATTTTTTGTTTATTAACATAATTGTGCAACCATCACCACTAATTTTGCAAAGATTTTCATCATTCACTTCACCAGATCCTGAAAACAACTTATCTATTTTGTCTTGTAATTTTTCATATTCTGGACATTTCACATAAATGAAATATGTAGGCATTTGTGACTGACTTATCTTACTTATATTGTTTCCATGGTTCTTCTATGTTTTAACATGGTTCGGTACTCCATTCTTTTTTTTTTTTTTTTTTTTTTTTGAGTTAGCATCTCACCCTGTCGCCCAGACTGGAGTGCAGCGGCCGCTCCCGGCCACCGCAGCCTCGACCTGCTGGGCTCCGGCGATCCTTCCGCCTCAGCCTTCCGAGTAGCCGGAACTACAGGCGTGCGCTGCCACGCCCGGCTGATTTTTTTATTTTATTGCAGAGATGAGGTCTCGCCAAATTGCCCAGG
>CAUYQG010163352.1:0-29442 GCA_963574415.1 Tarsius wallacei
ATAACTCACTTAACAGCCAATAAGATGACAAGTTATATGGATTTTACATCTTACATATCTCTTGCATTATTTCTTTCTTCGTATTCCACTTGTACTACCTTGCTGCCTTATTTCGGGCCTTCATTATTTCTCACCTGGTCATCTGCACTAACTTGTTAACTAGTCTCCTGTTTTTGTTTTTTGGGTTTTCTTTTTCAGTTCTTCTCTGCAACCACAACAATTATCTTACAAGCCTCCTACCAGTTCTTCTTGATGTGCATGATTCTTGAGGCATACTAATCTATAAATGGATCCTCAAAATGATTATAGTCCTTGATGCTTCATATCTTTGCACAGACTGCTCAGCAGATTTCTTCCTTGTTTATGTGGGATAAACACTCCTTATATGACAACAAAAATGGATGCAAGACTAACTCCCATCCTACATCGTCCTTTAGAACCTGGCAACTCTAATTCACTTACAATCACTAGAATAGACAGAAGAGATGCTGTGAGACTTCTGAGTCCAGAAAATAAAAGGTGATACAGCTTTCACTTTTTAGCTGTGGCACTTGCCTTTGGGGCCTTGAGTTTGCAGAGTAAGCAGGTTGACTACTTGGAGGCCACCATGATACGAGAAAGCCCAGGTGACATAGAAAGGCTTTGTGTAGGTTTCCCAGCTGACATCCAGCAAGATGCCTGCCAGCTGCCCCAGAAGATACCTCTAGGAGATTCCAGATCCCAGCTACCAAGTTACATCAGTCTTCAGGCCTTGCCAGCTGAAGTTCTAGACATGGCAGAGCACAAAGTTTCTTTCATGATATAACCAAATTCCTGACTCATAGACTCTATAAACATGGTACAATGATTGTTACTCTACTACTCTACTAAATTTAGGTGTATTTACTCTATTAAGTTTAGTATATTTAGTTTGTTATACAGCACTAATATTTGGAAGCCCATTCTTAGCACTCTCTTCTTCAAACTTGTGGTGGAAAACTTAATACTGTTTATTTCCATTCAAACTTCCATATATTTAACCCATGTGCTCTACTTATTTGTAGATGTCTCAATGTCCTGTACTATGATGTGAACTTCAGGAAGGCAGAGATCATGTCTCATTCACAGCTGCTATTCTAACAAAGCAAGTGCTCACTTGTTGAATGAATAAATGAATGCACAAATGAATGAGTAACATCATCAGTGAGGTACCTATAAGATGATTAGGACATAGTATCTGGGCATCTGAGGACAGGTGAATGTGAATATCTGGGGAAAATAATGATAGCATCAAAAATGTATTAGTATATTGGCAATAGGACTTCAAACATGAGCTTAAATTTTCAGGGTTGGAAACCAAGTACTAAAATTATTGGCCAGAAACATATCTGGCCCCAGATTCAGGGAAACTAAAGAAGTAGATATAGAATGAAGGTGGGAATTCAACATAGAGAAATTGGAAAAGAACTGAGGCTCAAGATGGGAGTTTTGCAACTAAGGGAGGAAATTAAGAACAGGGTCATCATTGGGGTATTAGTCAGGCTGGCTCATGGTTAGACCAGGAATTTATTATGCTACAACTCCATTAACTTTCCAGCCCCCTCCTTTCCAAATCCTGGCTCTTGGGTCCAAACCAAACCTCCACATCGTAGTCATATTGGCCCGCTGAGCTTAGAGAAAAAACAGGGCAGGAAACAAGACAGGCCGGCCTACTCTGTTCTGATTTGTTATGATGATTTAACAAATTCCATTTTCCAAAGGAACTTGGACTATTTTTCTTCTCTATTTTATTTTCTCACTGGCCCATGACCCCGGGAAATGGTAAAGTTATTTTTCATAATTGCACTTCCTTCTGCTGCTTTTTTAAAAAAATTATTGTTTCTGCCAGAAATAGAACTGAAATGTGGCATCCAAAAAATGGCTGCAAGAGGAATAGGATCTGCAGGGTGGGATGGCTGTTGCTTGTGTTACCTTTGAGCTAATGGTAATGAGTTTACAAGGATACCATCTAAGATCCAAAGGTGGAGGAAAGTCCAAGAAGAAAGGCAAATTTGTGGTTCTATCCTCAGAGGGTTTCAATGCCTATTAATCAGAAAGGTTACCATGTACATGGTTCCCTGAAGGCCCAACATTAATTCTTTAAATTATTTCAGAAATCTTGAAAGTGGGTTTAACCATATTTGGCCACCTGATAACTGTACAGTGCTGATGTCAATGACATAGGCCTCTGCCCATTGAGTAAACCTCTTTTTCTTCCCACGGTTAAAGGCAACAACTCAGATTACCCTCAAGCAAAATGTACCTTCCTTACCCCACCTTCCATTGTTCCCTTCTCACTAAATAGCATACTACAGGACATTTTCTATCCTCCTATATTGTAGCTCATTTTCTTCCATCACATTTACACTTGGATAAATATTTTCCACCACTGAAGCTTCAAGAGATATTTCCCCCAGAAAGCTATTTCAAACTGGTTTAGGAGGCATCGTAATCTAAGTATACTGAATGTGTTAAAAAATTGTATACATATTTTAAGAGATGTTATCTATGTATTACTTTTCATAGTTGAACTAAATTATGGTAGCATTGTGTATATGGCATTCACTCAGAAGATGGTGTTAATCAAATGAGTGCTAGCATCACCACGCAACAAGCAGGACAGTTAAAGAAAATGGCAGAAGCACAGCTGTCATTCGAGGAGCGCAAGACCATTTTGAAGTGGTGTTTGAAATTCAGGTTGTGCAAGTACAATGACAATGGAGGCATGAGTATGCAACAGAACCTATAACATGCCTAACAATTGCATGCGTTTGTGGTAAGTTTGAGATGCATGGTACTGTTTGTGATGTGCACAAGGGAAGATCCGGGAGGCCTCGCACAGCAAGTCCTGCAAAAGTCCGCTGTAATCAGTCGTGTCTGCATGCTGATGATAACCACATTAAAACACCTCTTACAGAAGTTAAACGTTACTTGTATTTATCTTTTGTTATCGGTATATATTGCATATTGGAATTTTAATACAGTTTTTTCCGGTCTTAGAATATGTATACATTTTTTTGGTACCGTTGGTATTACTTCACTTGACAATTCATTAAGGTTATGGACTAATTGCCCTGTTCCATAAAATTTTCAGTGAGTTACCCAGGGAGTGGAAGACCAAATATCTTAGGTATTGTGCATCTGTTGTCAGTTATTAATATTTGGGCTGATTCAGCTGAGAAAAACTACCATCTTCCCATTTCTTACAAGTACCATATCCTCAGAAGTTTTCTTTCTCAGAAGCATCCTGTGAGATAGGTTATTAGAGCCATAGCCAAAATTCAGAGAATGAATGTGATAAGCTAAGTACCATTCCTTCCACTACATATTCTTTCAGAAACACTAAAGAGCAAAGTTTCATGGAGTTATTATTGTGGCGTTATATGCAAAAACTCCGTTAGGTTGTGCTTTCATTTTCCAGGCCTTTTTTGTTTGCCTATGGCAACCTTTGATTTGACAAGCTGGTTCAACACACAAACTTATCTGATGTTCTTAACTAAATTTTCCAGTTGCTAATACATTATCTGACAGTAAATAAAATTGATCTCATGCATTCAATGGAAAAAAAAAATCAAAATGTTCACTGTTTTGTATGTGGAGAAATTACGTATGCGGCTAAAGATTTCAGAATTAAAAATCCTGAAAAATGGAATTTCATGTTTATTTATTTGGCTGTATTGACATTTGGCTGAACCATCACCATCATCCTCATCTCATTATTCTTATTACATTTTATTAAGGTCCTACTTTGTGCCAGCCACTGGGCTAAGCATTATGCAATTATTTTATTGTTTTTTTGAGGTAGATGTTGTACTATGCCCATTTTACAGAAAATAAAAACAATTCCTAGAATAATTTAATAAAAATAATGCAAAAATAAGGGCTATGGGGTCCTAAGTTATAATTTTTATAGAGATCTGTTACTCTCCAGAAACTGCACTAAAAAGTAGTAAGTTTCTTAAATTGAACTCAGGCTTAAGCAAGCTATATATTTTCATGTATTTTACAAAGTATGCTTTTAATCATTTTCTTGACAATTTTGCACATATTGTCCCAGTGGATTCTCATCCTAAGGTCTTTCATTGAGCACTGCAAGTAGGATGAAAAGACTGAGACGGAAGATGGTCATTCAGTGACTAAGAGGCAGGGCCAGCACTGGGAGCTGGGTTTTCTGACTCATGCTAAGGCTCACTCCCTTGACAGCCTCGTTTTAATTAAAAGCAGCATCACGTAAGTACCTGCGTGGTCTCCCCAAGCGAATTCTTCTTCAGCCTCCAATAAAGTTCTTCTGTACCATCTTCATGTTATTTAGAAAGAATCTTTCTTTAATGCTTATTTTTCGCCGCATAAGGATGAAAAGCAGCTTTGCTCTGAAAAGAAACAATCATCCTGCAATGCAAATTGCAGGCTGAAAACGTTCCCAACTTTGGTGTAATGGCTGTCTCTCTGCACACTCATGGGGAATGTCCAAGAATGCATGGCGGTTTTTGGAGTTTAGAAAACCCTAATGCACCCACTTGTTGATACTGTGAGCACAGCAGGTGTTTTTTGAATCGCATACTAAAATGGAAAGGTAGTCGGTATTTGGTGGACCTCTTAAATCCTAAACGTCAAAGTATAAAATGATTGACAGTGTTTGTGTACAGTTTATCTTTTTCAGTTCTGTATGAAACTTGGAAATCACATTTGTATTAATCATAAGATGGGAGCCTTAGCCCGAGGGACAAATCTGACCTCAGATGACTGATCCACCCTGAAGCTGCACCAGGAGTCAGGAAGGCATGGGCTGGTGGCGGCCACAAGCGTCCAGTCCAGGTGGGGCCAGAGGAGTGGGCCTGGAGCAGCCGCAGACAGAGGCAGGATGGTGCCAAGGCCCTGGCCAGGCAAATCAGCCAACACTGCGGTGGGACGAGGGCCTCTCAACCAGTACCCAGTGGTAAGGCCCGGAGTTCATGGACAGATCTGACCCCGACCTGGCAGGGCCTTGGGGAGAGAGCATGTCCCCACACACACAGGTGTCACACTGAGGCTTGACCTTGTGGGTAAGGACTGGGACACCGTGTCATTTGTTGTAAAGTAAAACTTAAGATCAGCCAAAAAAAATCATAAAATGCAGAGCAAGATTCACGTACCTGATTTTATATTAGCTTTTCAAAGGTGATTATCTATGAGTGCATGCATGTATAAAAATTGCAAAATATATATTAGATTTTAAATATATAGTATATAGGTATATATTATATGTTTCAGTATTGAAAATGTCAGAATCAGACCATGCTTTCACAAAGAAAGATAAGTAGGAAGTAGAATTGTTTCTCATTGTATAGAAAAGAAAAATAATTCTTAGAATAATTTAATAAAAATAAGGGCTATGAGGTGTCTCCCTTGAATTGAAAAAATAAAAATACACACACCTTTAAACATCTGTTGAAATTTTTAAGATGCAGAGAACAATGTACTGGGGGTATTTCTGTTCTCCAAGATAAAATGAAGAGAAATAAATTAATGTGTTTAGCAAAACTATAAGCGAAGGCATTTCCTTAAAAGATAATTTCACTTAAGTCTTATTACCATTCTATGGAATAGATGACATTATTCCATTTTATGAATTATGAAGTTAAAACCCAGAGAGTTTTAACATATATTATATTCACATAGCTAACCAGAAAATTCAGGTATGCTTGATGCTACCGTTTCACAACCTCTGTGTGGTAGCATTTGATTTTTTAACTTAGAAAATGTATTAAATACACACACAATTTGTAAAATTGTACTCAGCTGTACTCAGAACAAAAACACACTATGATGCAGGCCAAATGGTTTATATCTGTTTACTTCCCTGGGCAGCAGTTCCATTGGAAGGAGGGTATGGAGTACTGGAACCTGTCTTCAATCCCTGCCTTCAAGGGGAGTCTTCCAAGAAACATGTGTGAAATCCTTGGGACCCGTATAACACAGTTCGAAAACCACCAATAATGATCCAAGAGTTATGTCTTGTTTTTAAGGAGCAAGTATTAGGGATCCAGAAACCATAAATAACTTGTTTAAGGTCACCTAGAGTTTGATGCATACCTGAGCCAATGACATCCATCCATTATACTTAAACCAGATTCACCTAGCGTCGGGATTTTCTGGGCTTTCAACACACAGTGGGAACTTGATACTCGCTGAACCAATGAAGCTCTGTGAAAATACCTCAATCAACACTAATTAAATTCATTCCTCATCACTGTATGAGATTATGATATCAATCTTATTTTCCAAAGGAGAGCCTTGGACTCAAGTGATTTTAGGAGCTTACTTATGATCATGGGCTTCTAAGAGGCTGAACTGAGATTCAGACAAATCTAAATATAAATCTGTGCCCTCTAGAAAAGCAGTACCTGTCTCCACAGGTACTGGGAGAACCAAATGGCATAGAAAATTTGATATAAAAGACTCCTCAAAAAAGCATAACATTATATAAATATAAAATATTATATTTATTTCAATAGTCCCTGCTTTTTCCAAAAGATGTTAGTTCTATTCAGTCAAATTGATTGTTCAGCTGCTGTTAATGGCAGAGTGAAATGATGCAAGCCACCTAAAGCAGCAAGTAATTATTTCAAAACGTCAAGTGTGAATATACAATGCTGGAATGACGAGTTTGGGTAGCTGCTGTGCCTGCTGCTTCAGCGCCTGCCACTTCAGCACCTTCCACTGGAGGTATCTTTCTTTCAAAGACAGAATGCTGGCGACTTGGTTCAAACCCTAAATCTGCTTCTAAACAGCGGTGCAACTTCAGGTAAATGACAGGCACTCCATGGGACTCAATTTTTCTCATTCATAAACTGAGAGTAGCAATATACCTCTCATAGGTTTATTATGTGTTAAAAGATGAGAATAAGACCTGGGCTTGGAGTCAGACAGCGTGGGATGGAAACTAGTTCTTGCACTCAAAATCCACAGGTCTTGATGATCATGTTATTTAACCTCCTTGTACTTCATCTTGAGTGGGGATAACAGCATTAATAATTATAGTATTAAGATGGGTACCACATGGGCAATATTGAGAACCGTGTCAAAACAGAATAAATCCTCAAAAGTGGTTGGCTGTGGATATTTTAAATGATCTCGTTTAAGTGCCTAACACCAAGCACAGAATCTGGTACTACACATAGAGGTGGTGATACGCAGGGTTGACATTTAGCTGTTCATAAAATGCTGCCATCTTCCCTGGTTCGTTTCATCTTGACAATGATCATGGCCACTGTGAAGGCATCTCCTGGGGCCAGGGATACTTTTCTGCGGAGTCTCATCCTGCTGCTTCTGCCAGATGTCCAAGGACCTCTTCTCTCTTGGACCTTTACCCTGCCTGGCTGCCTGAAGTCACACTCATGTTCTCAAGAGAGCATAGCAAGAAATGTTCATCCTAATCACACCCTTGAGATAGGCTTAAACCTCACTCCATCCCTCAATCTTACAGCTTTCTTGTTCCAGGAAACTAGGCTATTCAATGCAGACATCACCAAGGATCTCTTTGCATTTTTAACTGTGTCTTATTTTCATTCAAAATTTGATTCCTCTGACCACTTCACTACAAGTGAAGCAGTTTATTTGGTTTTATTATTGCTGTTGGGTTTTTTTTATTCATGTTCAAGTGAGATTGGTAAATACTGAAGAGTGCCTTTCCTTCATTGAAAGACGCAATTCATAAAAATTTTTAAGTTCCTGAAAAATCTTGAAAAATCTTCCTGTTTGTGTTGCAATACCACTTGTGTGAATTTTAGAAGCATATAAATAATGTATTTTATGTATGCATATGTAATTGGAAAAAGAATAAGAGATAGATGATATTGATTTAAGATCTTGATTTTTTATGGAAGAATTTGGTAGGAATAGGAAACAGCTTCAACTGTATTTGGAAATTATTCTTCTATAATGATTGTTTTATGACATTGTGTGGTTCTACCTCAAGAATGTCCTGCTTAAGAGTTGTCTCTTTGCTGTTAAATGTTCATTCCAAATTTTGACAAGTATCCTTTCGAAAATTCTCTGTGTTTGCGACTTATGCTACTTCTCCAGGCTCTATCTTGGGGTTCTCACGGGTTTGCTTAGGGGATGATCCAAAGAGAATAGGTACCTTTATTTTACCATTGAATAACCTTTGTACAGTTTCTTGAAATAAGAACCCAACAGAATCCATTCTTGTCAGATAAAAGTCACAGCCATATGCTCAATGGCACTAGCTCATGTGACAGGCAGGACCTTCAGGACTCTGGTCTCTATTTCCTCCTCCTCTGTGTTCTATTCTAGGAGACAGGCAGAGTATTGAGTAGATGATGGACTGACCAGAGAGTCCTACAACACCAGGAGCAGTTTTGAGGGAAATGATTCAGAACTGGAGATCGTGGGTATTCTCTCCCAGATTCTTCTTTTTAGGAAAATTACAGAGAATACTGGATTATCTCTTTCTCCTAATAGAATTCTTTTGAGAAATGTGGCCCTGGAGACCAAAAACAGGCTTCAGTAGCCAGTTAGTTATGCACCTTTTTTTCTGAAACCCATCACAACCTCCAGCACCTTCCAGATGAAAAGCAAACCTGAAGCCATGCACGGTGGCTCAAGCCTGTAATCCCAGCAATTTGGGCGGCCAACAAGAGAGGATTGCCAGAGTCCATGGGTTTGAGACCAACCTGGGCAACTTGGTGAGACCCCCTCTCTACAATAAAGCAAAAAATTAGCTGGATGTGGTAGTGTGTGCCTGTAGTTCCAGCTACTTGGAAGGCTAAGGAGGAAGGGTCGCCTGAGCCTGAAGGATCACCTGAACCCAGCAGGTCGAGGCTGCAGTGGCTGTGAGCATTCCTCTGTACATCAGTCTGGGCAACAGAGTGAGACTCTGACTCAAAAAAATAGAAAGAAAAGAAAAGAAAACCTGCCTAACATTGCCTTCAAGTGTCAGAGAATATGGACCGAGCACAAACAGCAAAATAAAAATCCCCTTGCCTATTTCCCCAATGTTTCATTCCCTTTATGGAGAACTATTATCTTGTCTTTGAGCTCTCTAATTACAATTTTCAGTGGTTTACAGCCACTTCTAAAAAGGGTCTATGGGTTTATCTTACATAGGAAGAACTGAACGCTCAATGATCTTAATCCATTTTAGCAAATTTCTACAATGAGCAAATGATGAAAGTAGGCCTTGGGATTTGATGGTCCCAAAATAATGTTCCTATTCTTCCCACTTTTATTCTCAGAATTAGGAATGAGAGTGAGGACAGTGATGCAAAGTGAGAAAGGGTGACCAATATTATATAATCATTTGTTTTGTACCAAGAACTGTACTAGAGATATCACTCTTCCTTCTAAGGGGCTTGCTCATTGGATACCACTGGAAGGATTGCCTTCAGAAGTGAGGACTTTGAATTTTCTTCATTGATTCTCTTATTCATTAACAATAATTTATTGTGTCAGGGATTGGTGAATGTTTTGTGAACTTAATAAATATGAGAAGAGGAAGGTACAGAGTGGGGAGGTTAGTGTAGGGAAATCAAGATCAAGTTTCAAAGCAAAAGTCAAGACACTGATAAGAAATCTAAGAAGGAAGTGGCAGTAGAAATTACTCATCAACTAATGGCAAGGAACACATACAATGAGTGACTTTTATAATATTCCTAGACCTATGAACATAGGTCTAGTATTAGGAAAGCTTTATCATATTCCTAGATCTATGAACATAGGTCTAGGATTAGGAAAGCTTTAACTTAAAATAAATTTATATTTTAAATAGTTTAACTTTAATTTTATTTTATTTATTTATTTTATTTATTTATTTTTGTGAGTTGGAGTCTCACTCTGTCACCCAGCCTGGAGTGCAGTGGCCGCTCCCAGCCACCGCAGCCTCAACCTGCTGGGCTCCGGCGATCCTTCCGCCTCAGCCTTCCAAGTAGCTGGAACTACAGGCGTGATTTTTTATTTATTGTGGAGATGATGTCTCGCATGCCCAGGCGGGTCTCAGGTAATCCACTCACCTCAGCCTCCCAAAGTTGCGGGATTACAGTCTGAGCCATCGAGCCCGGCTTAACTTTAATTTATTAATGTCTCACATTTATTTTGAATTATTGTACTTAAAGTAATCTCACATTCATCACTCTATTTGGTTATCAAAAGTGCTGTGGATCAGGCAATGCTGCAAGTGTGACCTTCATGAGGTCACTCCTGTTTAAATGGCATAATCAAAACTAAATAGCCAGGCTCGGTGGCTCAGCCTGTAATCCCGCGCTTTGGGAGGCTGAGGTGAGTGGATTGCCTGAGCTCGCGGGTTCGAGACCCGCCTGGGCAACTTGGCAAGACCTCACCTCTACAATAAAATAAAAAAAATCAGCCGGGCATGGTAATGTGTGCCTGTAATTCCAGCTACTTGGAAGGCTGAGGTGGAAGGATCGCCAGAGCCCAGTAGGTCGAGGCTGCAGTGGCCGGGAGCAGCCACTGCACTCCAGTCTGGGTGACAGAGTGAGACTCCAACTCAAAAAAAAAAAACTAAATAAAAATGCTCATATTCTTTTCATTGCACCATACTTATTTTTAATTTAAGTGGGTTACATGGAATCAAATCCCAATAACCAACATAGCACTGCACTCATGCTTGGTACGTGTAGAGAAAAGACATATAGATTGAATTGCTTGACTGTGGCAGCATTTTTCCTTCTGGAATGCTACTTTCTTCCCCTCTATGGAGATGTATCAATGACAGCCTGCTAACTTTCCCATCAGAGCATGACTCAGTTGTTTGTTTTCAGCCCAAAGTAGCACACGAGTGATTTTTCTATTATCTTTTACTTTTTTTCCATAGTGGGAAAATCCTCCTGTGAAATGCCCTGGAAAATAGGAATTGGAACTTTGATTAGCAGCAGGTTGATTTTATTTCGTGGTGGTGTAAATTAATCTTTCAATGTTCAGAAAGGCCTGTCCCCACAGGATCTTATCTTTTGTGTACTTCAAAGCACATCCCCTATGTCTGAGAAGCTGTGAAGATTCAGTGTTAAACACTGAAAAGTAATAGCTTTGGTTACACACAACCAAAGGCAGGTTTTGAGGTCAAATTGTATTTTTTTTTTCTCTTTTTTTGTTGTTGTTTTATTTAGAATCAAAGAGATTCAAAACGCTAAGCATGTATTAGCATTTCAAACTTTGTCCTAGTCATCTATCCGCTTCTTTTCCACCCCCTTCCCAACTCCCTCCACATTTGGCGTTTTCTTATTCATCAAGTCATTGATTACTTTTCTCTTTGTCAGAAAAAAATTATCCTGATTTTTAATGCATTTTCCACCACACAAAGCAACCAATATTAGATACCAAACCTTCCCCTTATGCCTCAGTGTTCCTGTAGCTTCTGTGCATACAGCCTGTCAGCAGACATCATACTGAATGTTAATTATACAATTAACTCTATCCCAGTAGATTGGGGACTCCTTTTGAATAGGAATGAAAACACTGCTACATCTATCATTTACAATGATTGACAGAATACTCAGTATTTAGTAAACCCTCAAAACATATTTATCGAATGGATGATGAATGAAGGATGGAATGAATAAATGAATGATCTCCCTTAATCTCCAGAGCAATCTTTCATGATAGATAATGGACCAAAAAGTTTTGAGGCAAGGAAGCTAAGGATCAGAATGTTAACTTCTTAATAATGCTATACAAAACATAAATTGCAGAGACAGAATTAAAATTCAAGGTTTTCTCATGCCAAAATCTATCTCTATGAAAAGTTGCAGATTATAGTTTGTAAAAAATATAGTTCTTGTACAATCACTTAAGACAGTAAATATAAGCTTGATAGACACCCTATTTTTTATTAATGATACAAGAGTAACAACTAAAGGAACTTTGGAAAAGGTGTCTCTGGAATAGTACTTTCACTGAAATCAAGAAGGGGTCTGCCAACTCTAAGCTCTTAAGAGCCAAACAAAACAAGAGCACAAAGCTCAAAGAACTATGACCTGGTGTTTAAAATCAGAAAGGATTATGTAAGACAGTTCCCAAGGATTTCTGGGATTCAGCATGGTGGTTTACAGAGAGTTTTGGTTTTTGAGAAGTGAGGTATGTTTGATTGGAACCTGCTATTTGACAAGGTGACTTCCTGATTCACAGAACAGGAAACCCTGCTACAAAGTCCCACCAAAGTCCCACAGCCCACAAGCCTGTCACATTTGCCTCCATCTGAGTTGGCCTAGAATATTGGCTCACTCTACCTCCAAGAGACTCTTCAAATAAAAACAAGCTTCTTTACAACTAACTTCTCACCAATTGTTTGAAAAAGTGGCATCATGATTTTAGAAACAGAAATGAAATCAGTCCATGTAGTAATAGTATATTGTATGTATTTAATAACTGTCTTAAATAGGTTTCAGAATATAAATGATTGTTGTTCAGCATAAAAAATGCATAGTCCTGATTTGTGTTTATCAAGAACTCTAGGATAATGGAACAATGAGAAGTAATATTAGAATGCTTGCAGTTGAGCTCCAGCTCTCCTGTTTTCTAACGATATGAATTTGAGTGTGTCTGTTAGTTTTTCTGAACCTCGGATTCTTAGTATGTAAAACATGGGTATCCCAACACCCGTTGCCTAAGGTAGCAGGACTGAATGAGGCAACATACAATGAAAACCCCTAGCACAATTTTTAAATAGAAGTAGGGGGCTGTTGCCAGCTTCCTAGCCCAACTTCCTATTTACTAGTTGTGTGGCTTTGGGGAAGTTATGTAATCTGTCTGACCCTCCTTTGTTCTCATCTGTGAAAAAGAAAAAAAAAGTAGTAACTATCTTATAGGGTTGCTGTCAAAAGCAAAAATCAATACAGCCATGCACTGCATGATGATATTTCAGTCTATGATGTAACACATATACAAAGGTGGTCCCATAAGATAATAACTATGCCATGAGAGATTAGATAGACAAGTGGGACCTCATCAAACTGAAAAGTGTCTGCAAAGCCAAAGAAACCATTAAGATAGCAGGGAGACAGTCCACAGACTGGAAAATAATATTTGCCAACTATATATCTGACAAAGACCTAACATCTAGGATCAACAAGGAACTCAAACATGCCAAAGAGAAAAAAACAAACAGCCCAGTACAAAGTGGGCAAAATATATGAATAGACACTTCTCTAAAGACATACGAGTAGCCAACAGATACATGAAAAAATGCTCAGTCTCACTAGTCATCAAAGAAATGCAAATTAAAACCACACTGAGATACTAACTCCAGTCAGGATGGCCATCATCAATAACTCAAAAAAAAAAAAAACAGCAACAAAAGAAAAAACAGATGCTGGAGAGGATGGGGCAGAAAGGGACCACATCTACACTGTTGGTGGGAGTGTAAACTGGTACAGCTTCTGTGGAAAACAGTGTAGTGATTCCTAAAAGATCTAAAAATTGACCTCCCATATGACCCTGCAATCTCCCTACTGTGAATATACCCTGAGGAACTCAAATCACTATGAAAAAGATACCTGCATACACATGCTTATGGCAGCATTATTCACAATAGCAAAATATGGAACCAACCATGCTGCCCATTGAAAGAGGACTGGAGGAAAAAAAAGTGGTACATATACATGGATGGAATATTATATAGCCATAAAGAAAGACAAAATTATGAACTTCGCAGCAACTTGGATGGACTTAGAATCTACAATACTGAGTGATCTTTCACAGAAACAAAGAACCACGTATCACACATTCTCATTCATAAGTGGACCTTGAACAACTATCATAATACTTTAAGAAAGGGATTATCAGTAGTGGGAAACTTCCGGGGGGAGGGGAGACCTCATCAACGAAGGTACCTGCACAATGAGCATTTGTATACCTAACCCTGAATTGTACCCCACATATTTAAAATAAAAAAGAGAGAAAGAAAATAACCCAGCTTCCTTATACAGGTGTACCAGTTTTTATCTTTTACACCTTATCTTTACGTAACTTTCTATGTTTGGATATGTTTACATAGGTAAAAATACCATTGTGTTATACTTGCTTGTGGTATTCAGTACAGTAACATGCTATAAGGATTTGTAGTCTAAGAGCTATCGGCTATAACATATAGCCTAGGGGTACGGTTGGCTATACAACTTAAGTTTGAGTAAGTACACTCCGTGATGTTCACACAATTACAAAATCACCTAAGGATGTATTTCTCAGAATATGCATCTCCATTGCTAAGTAATGTACAAATGTATATGTAAAACTCTTTAAATGCCTTAAAATAGCAATTTTTCTCACAGGACTATTTTATTTATTTTTTTCTTCCTTCTTGTTTAACCTGTAGTTTCTTCAATAATAAAGCAGGTATTCAGAATACCTACTTAAAAAGCTAATTTTAAGAAGTAGAGTTATGTACTGATCATACTCTATAGCTTGATAAAAAGTTTTCGTTATTATTATGACTTGACACCCTGTCATATGGCATTAAAGGCCATTTTTTCTCTCCATCTTGTGCTTTTCTTGAAGAATAAATAGACAAAAGGACTCACGTCTAGCAACTTTAAGGCCAGTATTCTATCCAAACTGCTTGACAGGGCATTGCATTAAAGAGAACTGTGCCCATGGATTTTAGCAATCTAAGTCAAAGACCATGCTTCTTATCCATGCTCACTGAGGCGTGTTGCACTACCTGCATTCAGAGGCAGACACAGTCTCAAAGATAGACCAGAGAGCTCCTGAAAAGCTGACAGCAGCTCCCACGTTTCCCAGGCCACTTCTGCAAAAACCTGGCGATTATAATGTAAATGGGTCAGAGCAGAGGAATAAATGCAGGGGTGGTGGCTGGTAGCTCAGTTAGTCATAGAAGAATGGGTATTTTTTCTTTTTCTTTTTCTTTTCTTTTTATGTCTCCTACCACCGCCCAAGTTTACTTTCTCTGAAGAATCAAAAAGTGTTAGAGGAAAGGGCATTAGCTTGGAATCAGAAGACCTAGATTCTAGCGCTGCCTCTGTGAATTGCTTCTTGCAGCATGAGAAAAGCCCATATGACCTTTCTGGCCCCCATCAGCTCCCCTAAAGTATAAAATGGGAAAATGGCCACATCCCAAAGTAAACTTTGTATATGATATTGCTTTGCAAATTTTACCAAGCCCCACACATTATTACCATAATTATTATACTTACATGATTGTTGTTATCTTTGTGAGGTATCCTTGTGACCCATGTGGGGAGCACAATCTATTCTATGTTCTCAGGGAGCTAACAACTTGAACCAGAGAAAAGAAAAACTTTCATGATATTATAATAGAGGAAGGGATAATTTCTCAATAGTATAATTAGAATCGCTGGTCTCCAAAGCCAAGGGAATGATGATCTTTTTTTCTATGGCCCTAATCACGTAATGCCTCAGAGATGAAGTGGCCTTTGGCACAATGAAACATCTCCACATCCAGTCTTCCGGCATGATTTCCAGGACCATCTTCAGATACACCAAGCTTCAGTCCTAAGGAGGAACTCCTTGAATGTGCAGTGTTTTCACGAGCCTGTCTTTGCTCATAGGACTCATGCTCTCAGTCTGGAATGCCCTGCCCTGGCCAGGTGCTGATGGGCTCTGACTAGCCCTTCCTTGGCTTTTTCTCCACTGTTGGAGTTGATTGTCTTCTTTCTTCTAAAATAACACTTTTCACATTGTGATGCATTTGTTCTGAAAACTTTTCTCTCCTGATAGATGATAAATATTAAAGATGAGGTACCATGCCTTAGTGCCTAGTGAACCCCTGTTTTGAGAGCCCCTAGCTAAATTAGGGGTTCAGTACCAGAGCAGGAAGCATCCCTGCCCTAGCAGGAAATGAAGGGGAGCTCGATGTGGGTATCTATGGTATGCTTTGCACAGGATACTTCTTTTGCCTGGCAGATGACCTAATGTTTAGCTCTCCAACCCACAGCCAGGATGTTCCTCACCTAAAGAACTTGTTTATACTGGCAGACGCCCTTGCAGCTCTTGTCTGACCCCTGCCCAGTTTATGCCTGCTGACAATTACTCTCAGGCTGGGAGTCAACCTTGTGTTCTTCTCGATGTCCCAGAGAAAAACATGGTCTGGAGAAGGTCCTGGTTCTTCAGATGGAGGGCACAAATTCAATACACCACCACAGTAGGAAACAAGCTCCAGGATTTTTTCCTAACAGATCCTGGGTAGGGAGGTCACAATGAGTTGGGTGGACAGTCCCTTGTTCCCAGGTCAAACAAGGCAAGAATGTAGAGTCAGGTAGAGAGAGAGAGAGAGAGAGAGAGAGAGCATGTGCATGGCAACTAGCAGTATATATGAGGGAAAAGGATGTGGGTTGCTTTCAGTTCATAGGAAAATGCCTGAATGATCTGTTTAGAGGAAATGGCTGAAAAGCGAGAGCCGCATCCATCTGCCAGGTGGAAGGGATGTCTGTGAGTTCTTGTCTCTGGCCACCAGCTTGACCCATGTGGGTGTGGTTTAGAGCTAGAAACTGTGTGTCATGGGTGACCGATCCTGGTTCTGGTATGAGAAACTCAAACTTGCATTCAGAAGAGATGCCAAGGCAAACATAAACTTATTAAGAATTCACTACAGGCTCCTAGCTTATAGTAGACCCCCAGAAATGCTTCAAGGAAAGAAAACCAACAAACACAAGAACAACAGAGAGCAATGTGGGGGGGCAGGTACAGAAGAAGGAGGTCAAGATATGAGGCAGTTCTATAGCAACAAGTCTGAGGAAAAATGGACATGCCCTTCACCTAGACGTGGATGTTTGTAGGCTTGACAGGTAGAAAAAGAGGGAATGTACTTGTCCTATTGACTCCAAAGGCTGCACTTATGACTGGAGAATAGATATTAACCAGCACAGTCCCAACTTTTAGGGCAGTGAGTTTTCCGCTAGGAAAAGAAATCAAACATGGTTTGGTTCATCACAAAGTGGAGATTTTGCTCATGAAACCAATTGCTGTTTGTGAGTAGTAGCAGATGTCTTCTACCTCCACAAAGTTTCTTCTATTCCTAATGTCCCATTTTTCTGCAATTGCTTGTTCTTTGTTTTTGAGATCAATGATTTCGGAGGGGAAAAGGAGTGTACAAGAGGAAGGGAGAGAAAGCGAGAAGGAGTTCATCATGATATCGACAAGGAAAAGGGCCCCGTGTGCTGCTGTGGTTCTCTTTTGTTTCCTAATTTATTAGTCTTATTACTAGGATTGATTGCCAGGCTTTATGCATTGGGGAGTCAGTAAGGGATGAAGTGACCCAACTCAAAGCTGTGTTCAGGTTCCTTCTCAATGACCCAGTCCCTGTCGCCAAGAGACTTTCCTGCACCATGCTTTCTAGTGGGGCACTTTTTCAGCCTGTGATCCTTTACCTCGTCTGAGTTTCTTCATAGCACACAGTCATAACTTGAAACTTTATCACCAAGTCATTTGTTTGATTTCAATCACTCTCAGTAATATAATATTAGCTCCAGGAAAGCAGGAACTTCATATATTGTATTTACCTCTAACCGTGTCAGTACCTAAAATAGTACCTTTACTGGCAACATTCAGTAAATATCTGTTTAATAAATGAATCAAAGAAGAAACTCAATTTACACTAACCTGCCTCAGGCGTTTTGTCATGCCGGAAGCTGCTGGTCTAGTGATCCCAGATTCTGTTAACCTTCCAATAGCCCCGAAGAAAATATGACTTCCACTAACTTTCTATGTTCATGCTAAACAGGATTGCAAAGGGAGTATTCATTCCTCAAAATGTACCTTATTAAACACACCTGTACCTGGGTTCAATTTATATCATGCAGTTCCAGATTTTACTGATCGTATTTCTGAACGATGTGTCACATTACCCCTGGAACCTACCTCATTGCCATGCTTTGACTAGGTTATTTTTCCTGCTTGAAGATAGGCTGTCGGAGAGTAGACATCTTCAACAATCAGTGGCCACCTAATAAACACCTATTGTCCTGGAAATCGACAATGAGTGAATGGGGCAAAATAAAGTTAATGAATCACTCCAATTTGAGTTCAGGGGGAAAAAAAAGCAAGTGTGATGATAATTCATCTCACTTGCTTTGTTTTTCTCTGAACCCAAATTGCCCTTTACTCTCGAACCAAAGTGATATTTCTGGAATAAGACTTTGTATACGTCACTTTTAGGTATAAAAGCTTTCAGAATTAACAATGTGTTATGGACTGGTTCTGAATTTGTGTCTCAGATTTCCTAGCAGAGCTGAAGTTGCAGGATCTTTGCCCAGCAGAGCTACTGAGTGAGGTTGCTAATCCAGTGGGAACAGAGAGCAGATCATCCAACCAAAGAAGATTATTCTTAAGCTTTAACATCTCACAGCATTTGACTCGCAGGAGTTTGGACTTGCTTGAGACACTACCCCTTCATCTTTCTTATTTCTTCCTTTTGGAATGGGACTATCTAACCTATGCTTGTCCCAATATTGTATTTTAGAAGCGTGTAACTTGTCTTTCATTGTTTCACAGAAGGAGAGGAATTTTGCTTCAAGATTAATCATATATTGAATTTCACCAATATCTCACTTAAATGATATTCAGATGATAGATAGTCTAGACTTTAGAATTGATGCTGAAATGTTTTAAATATTTTGGGGCCATTGGGAAGGGATGAATGTGTTTTTGCATGCAGGAAGAATGAATTTTGGAGAGCCAGAGGAGGGAATATCACAAAATAAATGTTTACATCTCCATAAAATGTATGTATTGAAGTTCTCACCCCCAGTAAGGTTTTTGAAGGTATTCGAAGACAAGGTCTCTAAGGAAGTAACTAAAGTTAAATGAGGCTACTAGGGTGAGTCTTGAATCCAATAGAATTAGAGTCTTGTTCTTATGCCTGTATGAAGAAACACCAGAAAAATTGTTCTATCTCTTCATATACACATGCCAAAGAAAGATCATAAGAGAAATAGTTACAAGGCAGCTATCCACAAACCAGGAAAAATGTCCTCATTGGAAACCAACCTTGTCAGACACTTACTCTGGAATTTTTAGCCTCCAGAACTGCAAGAAAATGAATTTCTGCTGTTTAAGTCACCCAGCCTATGTTACGGCAGCCCAGGTAGATTAATATACCATGAATCGCCCATCTTTCATATGGTCTCAATTCAACTTTCTATTCTTATGATCTTATCTCCTAAGATGCCCCATGCTCTGCCAGTGTGGATGGCCTGCTGATGCCCAAAGAGCCCAGGGCATAACTTTTGCTCACATATGAAATAATTGTTCCATAAAACACTGCTGTCTTGAATAAAAGTAAGTAGGGACAAAACATAAAGTAATTTTAACCATGTGATTTAGAAGAGGATTGAACTGGACAATTTAGAAAATGAATTTCAGTGGTAACCATTGATTGGTTAATGAAAGTACACCAACAGTTTTTTCCATACTTACCAGTACTTCTGAGGAAAGTGTGTTTTGATGGAATACAAATAGCACCAGTGGAACAAGGAAAGTTCACTGCATGAAGTCTAAGACTGAGCTTGATGTGAATCCTTGCCTATAATTTACCAGGTGCTTCTCGGGAATGTGTCGTTGATCCTCTCTACATCTTGGTTTTCTCACTTATTAAATGGAATTGGTAATTCTTACCAGCCCTTTAGTTAATTTATTTGATAAACAAATGAGAAATGAATGAGGGAATCAATAGAACTGGGTTTTGTAAACCAGAGCTTTGCAAACCATAAACTCTAGCAGGATAGGGGTTGAGAACTCTGCCTACCAGCACAGTGCCTGCTGCATGCTTTAAGTTTCATCAATGTCTTTTGAACAAACGTTCCTTTCAATTTTTTTTTTTTTTAGCTTTTTCTTGGTCAGCACCATAAAGTTTTGGCAAAAGCAAAAGGACGAGTATTAGCTCATTTTATTTTTATTTTCTTGCATTGTATATGTAAATAGTAAAAGTTTACCTTTAATAATTTCTAGTAATTCACTAAAGAAAATCATTATTCTTCCTCCTAACCTAAGTTTTACTTGCATATGTTTTATGAAGACAGGTTTTTTTAAGTGTGATTTAGTTATTTGCTGTGGATATTAATAAGGTTATTCGTGCTATTTAAGACAAAAATTCTCACTAATATGTACTATGATAGAACACTGAGCTTTTCCGACAAAGCATTTAAACATTTTAATAAAATAATTTATGGTTTTATTCTGTTCAATGCCTGTCTTAACTCAATCTTGTAGGTCAAGGTGGTATAGTCACCTGAATGTAAGATGCATGAGAAGGGCAAGTTTTAACTCTGACTTGATCACTCTTTGTGAAATGAGTAAATGAATTAATTACGTGTACATTCATTTCAAGTTTTTAGCAGCCTTCCAAGGCATGCTGGTAATGAACTAATTACAATTGTAACACCTCCTCAGCAAAGCACGTTTAGTAGGACCAGCGCTTGCTAAACTTTAAAAGCAGTTTATTGCTAATGTCTTTGAAACCAGTAACTATCAATAAAAACTAAATTTCATGTGCCATCTTAGAGTTTTCAAATTTACATCTTAATTCCCTTAACAATCTTACAATCTTGAGTCACAGGAAAAAGTGTTACCACTCAATGGTATGTTTTTTCATGGCAGTCTAATTTAAATGCCACACAAGAGTCATTGTCTTGGTGACTTAAAAGACAGAATTGTATTTTCTCACAGTTTTGGAGACAAAGGCATTAACATGGTCAGGTCCTGGTGAAGATGGTCTTCCAGGCTGGCAGACGATAGCTGACTTTTTGCCATTTCATCATGTGATACAGAGAGAGAGAGAGATCTGATGTTTCTTCTAATAAGGGCACTAATTCCATCATGAAGATTCCACTCTCATAACCTCATCTATGCCTAATTACCTTTCAAAGGCCTTATCTCCAAATATCATTACACTGGGGATTCAACATATGAATGTTGTGAAAAACAAACATTCAGTCTATAACACTGTTTCCTCACTGAAGATACTTAAGCTCAGAGACAGCAACTGGCTTGTCCAGGTGGGGTTAATTAAGCCAACAACAGGTTATAGTTGGAGCCCAATAGAATTCTTCTAACCCCAAAGTCTACAATCTTTCCAAGAAAGCAAGCTTTCTATATCCCTCCTTTCAAAGATTCTATGACCCCAGATCATTTCCTACTATTTTCTTCTGTGCTTCCTCCACTTAACTGAGATTAGCCATCCTCAACTATGGTGAATTTCCTCCACAGAAGACATTAGGAATATCTGGAGATATATTAACTTGTCACAGCTGGGCGTGGGGTGTGGTGCTGCTGTCGTCTAGTGGGTAAAACATGGGAATGTTGCTCCATGTCCACAATGCGCAGGACAGCTCCCCACAGCAAACTTCTGACTTAAGATGTTAATAGTGCTGAAGTTGAGAATCCCGACCTAGATCAGTGAAGACTTCTGCACTTATTTTTGGGAACTGGGCTTTCTTATATGACAAGATGTAACAGGATTCTCAGTAATTGTTCACTACTCAGAGAAAATCCAGATCCAAGTTTTAATTTCAGCCCTAGTGTTCTATGATTTAACCCCATGCAAAGCCCACCCATTCTTAAAAATCCTGTATGTAAATGTCAGGTGTGAGGGTAGCTTTCTCCAAAACCTGGATTCTTAGGAAAGAGAAAGACATAATTACATGGAAATGAAGGGGATCATAAAAAAGAAAAAGAAAAAAAAAAAATAAGACAAGGAGAAGAAGCCAGGCTTGGAGCTCAGCCTGTAATTCTGTGCTTTGGGAGGCTGAGGTGAGTGGATTGCCTGAGCCCACAGGTTCGAGACCTGCCTGGGCAACTTGGTGAGACCTCATCTCTGCAATAAATCAAAAATTATCCGGGTGGGGTAGCGGCCACTGCATTCCAGTCTGGGTGACAGAGTGAGACTCTAACTCAAAAAAAAAAAAAAAAAAAGACAAGGAGAAGAAATGTGGATCTGAAAGTCAGCATTTCTAATTCCAATTGCTACTTTTTTTACTAGGAATGTCACCATAAGATCATTAAAGAGTCTTTTTGGACCTCAGTTTCCCCATTTGTAAAGTAAGAGTCATTATTTATATTTCATAGGATAGAGCAGTTACATAAAATAATACGGATATAAATATGCTAAGTTAAAATAGTAGTGACAGGAATTATTAACAGTCATAAGAGTTTATTTATATAATATTTATATTTTTATATTTATAGAAATACAGTCATGCATCATGTAATGATGTTTGAGTCAACAGCAGAATGCATATGCAATGGTGATCATCCAGTCAAGTGAGATTAATTTGTTTTTGAGGAAATAAATGTCTTTATATGTTTAGTTTAGCCCAAGTGTATAGTGTTCATAAGGTCTACAGTAGTGTGCAGGAATGTTCTAAGCCTTCTCATTCACTTACGATTCACTCACTGGCTCACCCAGAACAACTTTCCTCCTGCAAGCTCCGTTCATGGGAAATGCCCTACAGAGGTGTATCATTTTTCATCTTTCTTTACTGTCTTTGTAGCATATCTGTTCTGTGTTAGGATATGTTTAGATACACAAACACCACTGCAATACAATTACCTGCAGTGTTCAGTACAGTAACCTGCTGTACAGGCTTGTAGCTGAGGAGTAATAGTCTTTACCATATAACCTGAGTGTTAGTAGGTCACGCCATGTGGGTTTGTGCAAGCACAGTGTGATGTTAACACAATGACAAAATCACCTAACAACGTTTTTCTCAGAATGTATCCTTGTCATTAAGTAAGTCATGACTGCGTATTTATACATGCAGTGAGATGCATTGTTTATAATATCTATTATTCATTATTATAGTTCTATTATATTTTATATGATGATATAATGGTAATATAAAAGTAGCAATTTATAATAGCTAATATTACTGCACAGTAGTATGCTAGTATCTCTGTTGTAGCCATTCATCAGCTGAGATTCAGAAAGGCTAAATAACTTGTGCAAGATCACAAGGCTAGAAAAGGTCAGCCTTGAGGTTCAAATTCAAGTCTGTTTACTCAGGAGTTCCCATTCTCAGTTCCTGTTTGTACTTAAAATTTCACAGAAGATGTTTGGCAGATCGTGGATTTTATAAATAGTACAGTCAAAAGAAAACAGTTCAGAAATGGACTGAGGGAGGGCCAAGGTGGGAGGGTCAAGGGGAGTTGCTGATGCCCACAAAGGCACAGCTACTGTTGCCATGTGATTCTGGCTGCCTTGTCAGGGACGGGTGGTGGCGGGGGTGGTAGATGACCTGCCTGGATAAAGGGAGCATGTTGGGCCGGAAACTTCCAAAAGAACTTGATTGAATGTTCTACTGTATTAAATAGTCTCTGCCAAAAAGGTCCACAGCAGTGAGAAAGTACAATGCTGGGTACTGTATAAATGCTAAATCAGTCATTCTGCTCAGAGCATTTTGTGTAACCTGCTCTTTTCAGGACATCCAAGGTCATCCCCCATGGCTGGAACACAGCACCACCACTGCTCTCTCATCTTCAGAGAATGCTCTAGGAGTTGGCTCCCAGGTCTCTGGTTAATTAGCCATCAAAGGGAGGAGACTCCTGACGGGGCATCACATTTCCTTTGAACCAGGAGGCCATTGTTCCCTCCCCACCAGGTACAGCTGACCTAGAAATGGGCCATATTGTGCCAATGCTGGGACTATTTATTAAGCAAACTATTTTCTGCTCCAGGTCAGCCAACAATGGAAAAGCCCGCATAGGAACAGGTGAAGCCTGTGTCTAGAAGGGAGTTAAGTCATCAGTGAAGCCACGGAACAAAAAGACAAAAAGGCAACTGTGTGAAACTGATGGGATTCGAGGACAGAGAAGCTCACACACTGAGCCGGCATGGAGTGTAGTGCCACTGCCTTCTATACTGAGTCCCAATGGGACCATCTGTCATGACTCTTCTCTGTCTGCCAGCCTGTGCTCTGCTGCCGCACCCATGGATCGCACTCAGTAATCGGTGGCTCTTATAAAGCTGTGCACTTGGGTCATCCTGAAAGGTAAGCTTGTGTAGCACAGCCTCACTGTGCCTCCACTGTCTTCTTCTGGTCCAGCTTCTGTGGTTTTCCATCCTAAGATCTATCTTGCCATGATTACCCCCATCATATGACCTTGGACTGAGATTTTGCACCTGTATGTGGCTCCCATCTGCCAAATTTAAGGTTTCTCTTGTGATCTCTGACTTAGATTATCTCAACACCCATCCCTCACCCACTACTTCCCACCCTGGTTCTCCCCAAATTGGGCTATCCTTAGGGTACAACTCTCTACTGGGTAGAAATTAAGACTGTTCCAATAGGTGACTGGTATTTGTGCAGATTGCAAATTTAATGACAAAGGAACTCGGAGCATCTGTCTTAGTGCCCCGCATAAGAGCCAGTCATATGTGCTCATGTTTTAGCAGATGTTTTAAAAGTTGTTCTGACTCTTTCAAGGCATGCAAAATCCTACTGTAGGTACGAATCCATTAAGTAGAAGCCTAGAGGCCTGAGTCTGAATATTTCCAGGAACAGGAAAAACTGCAGAGGAGGAATCATTTTTTAACTAAGCACCTCACACTGCACTAGGCATGTTCTTAGCCTGTGTTATCTTAGGCTGTCTTAGAACAGAGAAGAGAAGGCAGCGAATCAAGGGTATGTTATCAAGCCATCGTAAACGACTGGAACTTAAACCTGCAGGAAGAACTCCTGGAGTGAATGAGGATCAAACGCCTCAGAGTTATCCACACGAAAGTATTTAAAAACTTACTGCTTTGTTCATGGGTTAAAAGCAGCTTGGTGGGTGTTCCTTCCTTGGTTCATGCACCACCGTTGGGCAGCAAAACAAGCTCCCTGGGAGAGTACTTAGGCAAATAAATGCAGGTGCCGGCTGTTGGGAGCTGGAAGGGTATGCGTTGGAATGGTCAAGGCCAAGGGATCTTGGCAGGGCATAAGCAGCATCTGCCACAAGTCCTCAATATCAATAACTGGGATAGAAGAACGAGCCAACTCCTATTGAATTCCTGATATAAAACAAGCCTTTTGCAGGATGCTTTAGATATTGTCCCATGCAATTAATCTTCACAACAATTCCTGGAAGATGTTATCAATATTCTCAGTTTTGTTTTCAGAAGCTGAGACCTAGAGGCATAGAGCCATAATCACACAGCTAGGAAGGGGCGGACGCAGGGTTCGTTCAAAGAGAGGCCAAGTCCCTGTTCTTTCTACTTTCCCTGGCATGTCTTCAAGAATTCCAGAATTAGTCTTTCTTCAACCCTTAATTGAACTGCTTTTAAATCCACAGATTGAACATTGATGGAGGAAATATAAACAAAGAATAGAGATCACCAGCGAAGGTTGCAGATGGAAGGAGACTGAAATGTGACACTTAGCGGACTGACTAATTTCGTCATTAATGGCTTGGGAAAAGGAAGAAATAGACCTTTAATGAAAGCTGTGGATAGCACACAACGGGAAGATGTTATAAACATCAGTTAGGCCAGAGAGACAAGGCTATGTGAACACCCAGTGTGTAAAGAGAAGCACTGAAGCAGTTTCTTCCTACACATCCCTTCTGGAACTCACTAAAGAGAATGGAACAAGACAAGGAGTTGCAGTATGGCTATTGCCCCAGCCCCAGAGAAAATTAATCAAAGGCACCACAGAGAGGATACCAATAAGAGTGAGGCAGAAACACATTTGACAGAAGTATCAGAGCTATGTGCACACAAATAGATGCCAGATCTATTTTCAGCAGCAGAATAATTGTGGTGACATTTGATCAATGAGGGGAGAAGTGATAGATTCTTTCTTCAAGGCGGCTAGGAGACCACACCATGACACAGAGCTTATTTCCAACCCTTAAACCCTGAAGGAGTTCTAGCAAAAAGTGAAGAACCTAGGAAGACATACAGTGCCTGAGTGATTGCATTTGTCTATGCAGAAAGCTTATCCCAAGAATTAATTCACAGCACTTCCCAAGGAACTTTTATATATATCGTGGGGATCCTTGCAAACACTGCAGAGAGGGAGTATTAGCCTCTCTCTCTTTCAACTGAGGGAGCTGAGACTGAAGTGGGAGAGAAAGAAACTGATGGAGTTCAAGCAAAGTGCTCAGGAACAAATGACACTGGTCTCTCCTGTTCCTCCCAAACTCTACTGCCTTCTTTGGCCCTAATTCTTGCCTTTATAAAGTGAGGGGGTGGAGAGTGGAGTTGCTTCACTGTTTTCTCCTTTTTCTGGATTTAAACACATGATAAAAAGTAATAAAACATTGCACAAAACTTTAGTGCATTCATCAGATTAAATAAAGCCTACTCTAAGTAAAATAAAAACGGGAGCTCAAGAGTCCCAGCTGCTCTGCTTCATTTTCACCTCAAACTTGGGCCTTCCAAGGAAATCTGTGTTCTCAAAAAGAAAGAAATAAAAAAAACAAAAACAAAATGCTAGAGAAATGATCTCCAAATGTGCTGCCAGTTGTACATTATTTGTTGCAGTGTCATTGAAGTATGTTTGACAAATACAAATTGAATATATTTGGGGTGTGCTGCTTTATGGTTTGACATATGCTGTGAAAAGGGGGGAAGAAAAGAAGAAAGAAAACAGAAAGGAAAGGAAAGAAGGAATACAAGGAGGGAAAGCTCTTTGAACAAATTTGGACTGTATTTTAGTAGAGTGGGTAACTTGCTGTGAGGAATAATCTGTATTTTCCAAGTTTTAACATTTTAAGACCCACATCTCAGTCCTGGGTCCTAGGTAAACCAGGGTGTTTGATCATCCTAATTTTAAGTCACGTCCCCTTGCAGACTCAATACCATTCCCAATCAGGTTGGCCTCAGGAGTAGGCAGAAAACATATTAAGTACCACGCCAGAAAGTTCCTGGAAATTCAAAGAAAATGCATGCAGATTGGCCTGTGATCATTCAGAATCTACCCCTGAGTGATGGGTGGACAAAATCAGGCCATCCTTTCAACCTAGCTAAGACCACATGGTGCAACCTACAGATTGAGGATGAGATCCAAGATTCCCCCTTTCTTCTGTTTCTGACTTACATTCACAAGAATATGAGCGACTTGTTTTTATTCTGGAGTGAGTGACATGAAGGGTAGCTTCCTTGAAAGATTTAGATTATACCTAACTCCAATTGATTTATTTATTCGTTGCCACTCAACCAATGAAACATTTTTATTTAGCCTTCGGACTTTGTTAAAATGTTACTTGTTTTCTGAGAGTTCTTTCCTTGACCTCTCCAAATACATAATGAAAATATGAATTTCATAATAAAAGAAATTGGATTTTTATTGAATTAATGTGCATAATCACAACTATTGGTAATTTTATTCTCCCAATTTTTAAAGGCAGATTTTATGCATTAATTGCCTAACACTTGACAAACAGTTTTATATTTTAATTTAATTTCATATTTTAATTGAAATTTTAATTAAAAATTTAACTTATTTTTAGAATTATAAAGGTTTTTGCAAGAACCTTACCTATGATGATTCTTTATTGAACAAAATGTATAATATAAGAAACAAAAACTTGTACCAATTTTTTAGCAGACATTACAAAATCAAACAATAATTTGTTCTAGCAAATAATCTGAAAGATTTAAGAACGAATTCAAAATTAACTTTATGGTAAGCATGCATGAGTGAGGTCAGAGACAAGTAGTGTCACTATCTCTCTGTTGTCACTATCTTTCTCTTCAAAGGTCATGGACACCCATCTGGTAATTGTTTTAATAATAGCAGACACCTAGAAATGTAAATGATCTGTCTGGGAAAAACTCATTCTGCAATGCACTCCAAGTTGATTCCAAGTGGTATCCGAAACTTTACCATTAAATACTCACTATCTGAACTTCAGTTCTGACATGTTCAGTATATCCCACATTCTAGTGGACTAGTTAAATTTTACTATAGCTCAATAATCTAGTAAAATACCACCCCTGTTCCCAGGAGCTCATGTCTGGAAAAAAAAATGCATTCACAGACAGAGAGAAACAAACACACAGTGGGTTTACAATTCAAATTCCATACCTGGACTACACTTACAAAAATAGAATGTCTGCATGGTCCTCTCATAACCTGTACTATTGGACACAATGGAACATGAGTTCTTGTGACGTCATCATACTAAAAGTGAGACATCAACAATCTGAAGTTGTAAGTCAAAATCAGTCATGAGGATATTGTTGAAAATGAATACACTTTAAATAATTCTTTTATAAGCATGCTTTAGACAGCCAGTCAGGCAATGGGAAGTCCCTGCTTCTAAAAGTTAGCTTATCAGCCACAGTCATACACTAATAACCAACTTCCAAAGCCAAAATTTCAACCAATCCCCTGTTTTTCCGCTTCTAGGAGTCCTCTAATGTTTAATCCCATGCTTACTTTGTCAGCCACAAGCTCTATTTTGTTCACAGAGATTTGACGAGTACAACTCTCTCTTGCTTAGCAAGCATTGCCATCGGTCTTTGTTCCTTATATGAGAGGTAGCCACTTTCTTTGCAATTCTGACTCATATTCTGTAATAAAAAAAAAAAAAACAGAAGCAAAAGTCAAAAAAATAATAGAACAAAAATTCTGTGAGCTGAAGAAATAACTAAATCTGAAGATTAGAAAACATATATGGTACCAAGAAATAAATACTGAAATATCTAAGTCTAGAGGAAGTCTTGAACTACAACTCAAAAAAAATAGCCAGCAAAAAGTGCAAAAATAAATGAATGTTACGCACACAAACACACACACACATGCACAGATATTGATTCAACTAAATTCATACTTCTTTAAAAAGGATTGCCAATATTTTTAGGAAAAAAAAGCTTGACTTCAAAGAGTGATAATGTTACCTAGGACTTTCTCTTTTAAATAAATTATTATTTGTATGTGTGAAATTTAGAAAATAAATATTTAATTTAGGCAACAGCTTAGAAATTTACTACTCTACCTGGGGGCATGTGTACTACCTACTACAGAATATCTAACTATGGGAGAAAACAGTTTAAATAAAAACCCTAAAATACAGATAGAATTATATACTAGAAAGTGGAATAAGCATTAACATTATTTACTCAGGGATGCTGTGTTATACAACCCCACAGCTGCCAGTCGCAAAAGTTAAGATACATGGCTAAATGGTACTTTAAAAAGTTATGCTATATGGAACCTCCACTTATTTTATTTTATTTTATTTTATTATGTTATTGTGGGGTACAGTTAGGGGTTAGGCATACAAAAATGCTTCGTTCAGGTACCCTTGTTGATAAGAGGTGTCTCCCCATCCCCAGACAGATACCCATCACCATTAATCCCATCCCCTTCACCCTCCCCCCCCCCCCCCAGTTTCCCACCACTGTCAGTCATTTTCTTGTGGTAATACGTTGGATGATCAAGGTCTACTATATGAGTGAGAACATGTGATACTTAGTTTTTTGTTTTTGTGAGAGGTCACTCAGTATTATGGACT
>CAUYQG010163353.1:0-10187 GCA_963574415.1 Tarsius wallacei
GCTCGGTGGCTCAGCCTGTAATCCCGTGCCTTGGGAGGCTGAGGTGAGTGGATTGCCTGAGCCCGTGGGTTTGAGACCCGCCTGGGCAAGCGAGACCTCATCTCTACAATAAATCAAAAAATTAGCCGGGCGTGGTAGCGCGCGCCTGTTGTTCCAGCCACTTGGAAGGCTGAGGCGGAAGGATCGCCGGAGCCCAGCAGGTCGAGGCTGCGGTGGCCGGGAGCGGCCACTGCACTCCAGTCTGAGCGACAGAGTGAGACTCCAACTCAAAAAAAAGAGACTATATCAGAGATGCAACTTAACTGTGATGCCAAATTCTCATCCATCAGAAAGCAGAAAACAATTCTCTTACTTTGAATGGAGGATGAATTGGATTGGTTATTAGATGCAGATAGTACTATGAAATTAAGTTCAAATGGTATCTCATTGTTATTTTTTTAATAAGTGTTTACAGAAAGGATATTTAATTTTGGAATGCCAAATAATTTTTATTTACTCTTTTTTTTGTGTGCGAGTTGGAGTCTCACTCTGTCACCCAGACTGGAGTGCAGTGGCCGCTCCTGGCCACCGCAGCCTCGACCTCCTGGGCTCCAGTGATCCTTCCTCCTCAGCCTTCCAAGTAGCTGGAACTACAGGCGCGTGCTACCATGCCCGGCTAATTTTTTGATTTATTGTAGAGATGAGGTCTCCCCAAGTTGCCCAGGCGGGTCTCAAACCCACGGGCTCAGGCAGTTCACTCACCTCAGCCTCCCAAAGCGTGGGATTACAGGCTGAACCACCGAGCCCGGCTTATTTACTCTTTCATTCCCTGCTACCCTATACATTTAAAGACAGTGAGTTAAATTGTATTAGTTTACATACAACTAAATGTACAACATCTAGTATCTAAACAAAAGTTTTAGCAACATAGAAGCGAACAAATTGGAAATCATTTTGTTAGAGGTATTTGGGATTATAGGCATGAGCCACTCTGCCTAGCTTTGTAATACCTGTTTTTAATACAGGAAATGTGGTTGTAATATGCCAAGTATGTGGGAAGCTATATGACTTGCCTTGTGTAGGTTACTATGGGTGTATATTGTTAATGGAAACTTCTTGTTCATAAAATTTGCTGTTAAAAGTTACTGAAACAAATTTTAGAGGTCTGTTTTGTAAAACTTGCTTCTTAGTGTTTTAAAAATACATACAACTTTATAAATTTTTTAAAAGTAAGTTTTTTGTTTTTTTGGGTTTTTTTTAGAGACAGAGTCTTGCTGTCACTCAGGCAGTGACACGATTATAACTTTCTGTAGCCTTGAACTCCTGGGCTCAAGTGGTCTTCCCACCTTAGCTTCCTGAGTAACTCGGACTATGGTCTCAGTAAATTTTAAATTTTTTGTAGAGATGAGTATCTTACTATGTTGTCCAGGCAGGTCTTGAACTACTGTGCTCAGGTGATACTTGCTGCCTCAGACTCCCAGCATGCTGGCATTACAAGTATGAACCACCACTCCCAGCATAGTTTTAAGCTCTAAATTGCTCATATATAGACCAGGATAGGTAGTTTTTAGAGCCTGTTCACCAAATCTTGCTTTGTTGCTACAATGACAAAGTTGAGTAGTTGAGTCAAAAACTGAATGGCCCACAATCTAAAATCTTTACTATCTGACACTTTATAGAAAAAAATTGATCAACCCCTGATCTAGAAACTGTTGTTCTAATGTTATTGATTGTAAGACTTTTTTAAATTATCATTGTAAAGTTCTGACACTATATTTTCCCAGTAAGTTGTTATTTTAAAGAAACACTAGACATATGGAAAAACAGTATTTTAAATCTACATTTTTGTCTTGCAAAAAATGTTATTAAAAAATGGATGAGGTCCAGAGTTCTGTTCTAAATTCAAAAAGTACAGTGAGATATACCAATTTTAAAATACAGACACTGGCTTAGGATACTACTTGGGAAATATTAGGTATTGGTCTGAGGAAAATATTGAGAAATAGATATTTATATTACAGATTTCATAAAAACTTTACCATGAGGTGTAATAAAGTAAATTGTGTTATATTTCATTTAATTTGTTGTCATGGTTGTCAGTTAAACTTTTAAGATAGCAGTGCTTGGAAATACCCTTACTTTAATTAGTTTCTAAATTTTTTTATTACAGTAACTACCAATTACACCAAAATTAGAGTTAATTCTTTTTGCAGACATTTTGTAGTATCAGTAGGTTCTGCATTAGAATTATAGGAAAATTATACACAAACTCAAAACCACAGCTGTCATTTTTGGTGATGTTATTTGTTATGCTGTTTGCGCATCTTCTCTTCCATATAAATTAATTTACTAGGATGTCTCATTGATGCTTTCAAAGCTGTATTCTATGAGTTCTAAAAGTTACAATAAACAACCATTAGCTGGGCTAATTTTTTTCTTAATTTTTATAATAGCCATATGGTCGGCAAATGGTGGTAATAGAGGAATAAGCTTCTCTAAGTATTATAGCATGAATACAGATTTACTTTTCAAAAAAAATCTTTAATATAACCAATTTGTGTTTTTTTTTCTGATTTTAGACCTTGCATGCATGTACAAGTTATTTAGTCGTGTGCCAAATGGCTTGAAAACGATGTGCGAGTGTATGAGTTCCTATTTGAGGGAGCAAGGTAAAGCCCTTGTTTCTGAGGAAGGAGAAGGAAAGAATCCTGTTGACTATATCCAGGTAAGTAAACCCAGAAGATTCTCTTCAAGTTGACAAGAACTAAAAAGATTACTTTTACCAAACTGTGTATTATGTGCTTTCAACTTAATTGTCCCAGTAGTAAATTAATATGTGTAATTGCCTTAATTATTTTAGAGTTTTGCGAAGTGCACATATTTATATCAGGATGCCAAACTCAGCTGCTTCTTTTCATTTATTAATCTCACTGATGATGACCTTATTTAAATAGTCTTAGTAGTGAATGTGAATTAATAGTTGGTATACCTTAATGTTTTTAAGCTTCAGTATGTTAGAAAAAATAACTGTTAAAGTTAAGTACGTTTTATTTCAAACTGTTTTGTTTTCAAACAGTACTATGAATAAATTATGCCTCAAGTTTTTGTGCATTTTTAAAGTTAATTTTTTTCTCTGGGTAACCTGTTTGTTCAAGACAGAGGAGAATGAGGAGAAACAGGAGGTTCTTTAGTAATACATACGATATGAAAGAATATTTTTCTCATCACTAACATTTTTAATAAGGGCTTAGATATAGGCTTGAAAATAACATAGAATCTGTAAGCTTAAAAATGAATTTATACATTTATTACCAGCAAAGTTAAGATTTATTTGTGGAAACATTATTATAATATATCCTAAATTTTTCTGTTTTTATTGTAAGGGCTTATTGGATCTGAAGAGTAGGTTTGATCGCTTCCTGCAGGAATCGTTCAATAATGACCGACTTTTTAAACAAACTATTGCGGGTGACTTTGAGTATTTTCTCAACCTCAACTCCAGGTCTCCTGAATACCTCTCCTTATTTATTGATGATAAACTGAAAAAGGGAGTCAAAGGGGTAAGTAGTAAGGCAACTGAAAATACACGTAATTTTATTTATAGATATAAAATCTATATAAAATAGGATATTCTGTAGATGTAAAATTATGCATAAGCCTTTGCTGTGCTTAAATTTGTGCTATGATCTATTAAAAAGTATTGTTTAAAATATTTGACATGCTCAAAAGTACTTGGCATTTCAGTATGTTGTAGATAACAAAGAACCGTAAAACAGCTCTCTAGTAGTACAGAATGTTGCTTGCTCTCATCTGGTTCTGGAAGTTATATATCAAATGATATTTGAATGCCAAGAATTTGAAGGCATAGATAGAAGTACAGCTCTCAGAAAGTAGTTTAAAAGCGTATACTGAAGCTCAATTTCAAGCCTTTATGATATCTCAGGGACCTAGGGAGCTCACTACAACACAGAAAATCTACTTAAGCATGTTTTGATCACATGTGAATTGGTCTCTTTTGTCTTAATGTTGGAATTTGTGTGACAAAAGGGAGAAGCACCAAATGGTCACAGGTTTCTTTTCTTTTTTTTTTTTTTAGTTGTAAGGATGTAGGGTACAAGTCAGGACGAGGTACACAAGTGGTTTTACAGGCATATCTGTAATAAGGAAGCAAGATCACTAAGGATGCACAGAATAGAAAAGACTATTACTTACACATTCATGTAGTCTTCCATTTTTCTAAACATAGCTTACTACAACCTGCCGCAGAGTTATATTGCCCTTATTTAAAAGTAAGGGCAAATAGCCTTTTTGCTGTTTGGATTATAACAAATTATTACCTTCTGTTTGTAAAATTTAGGTTTTGAATGAACTTAAATGAAAAGATCTGTCTTTTGGCTATGTAAGTTTCTGCCTAAATATTATACAAAGGTTTCATTAAAATATTCTTCTGTGTGACTAAAATTTCATTTTATCTGTTCTCAGTCATCTCTTAATCCAACCCTATATTACCTCATGCCTCCATTTCAGTGTTAGCTCTCTAGGGAATGGAATTCCACTCCAGCCCCTCATTAATGCTGTGCTAGATGAGGGTGTAAGAATTATACTGCTATGGGAAGTAGGAGGCACTTTCTGAAACCATATCCCTTCTTCTGATGTATGTCAACCAGATATCTATGTTTGTTTTCAAACAGTAGTATTTTTAAACTGTAGATGAACTGTGGTGTTCTTTGTAGAGCTAAAATTGGGTAATTGCTAAATCGTCTTTTAATTAATTTTGCAGCTAACAGAACAAGAAGTAGAAACAATATTGGATAAGGCAATGGTCCTTTTTAGGTTTATGCAAGAAAAAGATGTCTTTGAACGCTATTATAAACAACACTTGGCAAGAAGACTTCTCACAAATAAAAGTGTTTCTGATGACTCTGAAAAAAACATGATATCCAAGTTAAAGGTAAAGTGTGAGATGGGAGTGTACCTACCTAATGTTTAGCACGTGATTGTACACTGACAGCATGTGATTGGACATTATTTGCTTGATTTTAAATGTTTATTTCTAAAAATAAATAAAGGTAGATTGCTTTCAAGCAAGGTACAGGATATACTTACATTTGTTTAATTTCTGGGGCATTCAGAGTTCACTGGAATTTCTGTTGGTATGGCAGAGGTATGAGGTCTAGGGAGGATTAGTAAAAGGGAAACAATAAAAACATTACCATATAGATCTGTTTCACAAAGTGTTCATAGAATACCGGTACCTGAGTCACCTGAGGTGCTTGTTCTAGACCCTGCCTTCCATGGAATATATTAGAATTTCTGAAAGAGTCGGATTCTTTATTTTAAAATAAAATCCTCAAGTTTGGTAACTGCAGGCATAACACAACTATTAGATTTATAAAGGAGATTATCAGAGGTAGCAATAGTTTATTCCTTCTTTTGTTTTCTCCTAGAAAAATTCACCATTTATTTGTGTTTTTCCTACACAGACTGAATGTGGGTGTCAGTTCACATCAAAACTGGAAGGAATGTTTAGGGATATGAGCATCTCAAACACAACTATGGATGAATTTAGGCAACATCTACAGGCAACGGGGGTAAGACTCGGCATTAATTTCTATTTATATACTATGTAAAGTCTTTTGTATTGGGCATTTTCATCTGTTTAGCAGATAACATCATTTCTTTAATTGTCATTAGTGACAGCATGCATATTGTCTGTGAATACCTTAAAAATTATTTTCCCTCATATTGCCTCTTTTTCTAACTGTATTTATGGTAAAACTTTTTTATTATAAAGTTTGGTTTATTCTCCCCACTTGAAGGAATACTCCGAAAATTTAATAAATAGAATAATTCTACTGGACTGAGGCAAGATTACTGAGTTTCAGTACTCTTCACTTTACTCCAGGATGATGTAATCTTGGGATAGTTAGGTGACCTTCTATACATTAATATTCTCATCTCCTCTGTAAGTTTAGCATAAATGGGTCATCTTAAGGGTGGGTGGAGAGTGAACTGAGACTACAAAAACACAGAAATTAGTGTGTTAGAAATGTGTTTTGTACTGTGACTCCCAGAAGATGGTGAGCTTGGAACTTTTATGGCTTTGGAGTCTGATGGGTAATGGTGAGGATTTAATGAAATTCAGAAATTTTTTTTTTTTTAGTCTGTTTTTCAACTTTATCTTAGCCTTAAGTTTAGAGAATTCCATAGTTAACAAGTTTTTAAAATTTTCTCTCTAAGTGACCACATACCACTCTAGTTAAGATGTATCACAACCATTAACAAATTTGGAGGTCTTTCCTTTGATATTTAAATATGAGATCATCACTTCTACTGGTCTCACAGTCCCATCACAAACAAGGTATGTGAAAATACCAAATTCTGTAGAATGGGCGTTTATATACATGAAGACATTCTGGCCCCACTGTAAATAGTTTATTATTTGCCTCAAATATCAGTGCTTACGGTGGAGAAGGACTGAGAGCAGGAAAGATGCAAGTCTGTGGTGAATAGAAATTTTGGTGAGCAGGAACTGAATAATGAGTATTCTAGGATTTTTTTCATTCTTTTTTAGATTGTTTAGAGATTTGTACTTTAGTACACTGATATAATAATATTTTCATGTAATTTTTTTATGTAATAAGTTTTTTCATCCACTAATGTTATACACTGAGAGCCAGAGGGAAGATTAGGGTAGATGCATATTGATAAGGGCTGGATGGAGTGACCAAGTTGTAACCCTATCACCCAAACACCAACTTGGAAATGTACAGACAATTCTCTGCCTCCCCTGGCACATCATCTAGGAATCTCCGCTCTGATCCTCTCTTCAGTATATCTTCTAAGATTTCTACTTTCAATTTCTTATAAGTGGAGTGATCATTCAGTGGATACTCGTGAAGAAATTCGAGTTTGGAATGCTTCTTGAAATTTATAAACTCATCTCCTACCCTTTAGAAGTCTATGCTACTAAATCATTGAGGTTAGATAAAAACGGAATAATGGTTTATAATAAGTTGTGAATATCAATCATAAAGATAATATTTCACCTTTAAGTTTTCATTGATGTGCTTTATTATTAGTTTTCTAAAGATTTTAATTGGTTTAAAAGAATAAAATATTTTAATTGTGACCATGATGCTTACATAGAAGCAGTCATTCATTGTACAGATATTTGTGAGCATCTGCTCTGTAGCACTGGATTTGCAGTGTCCTAGGTAGGTTTTTAGAATATGAGTTACATGTTAAAACATGAATGCTTGGATCAGTATAGTTGAAATGTGGGATGGGATATTAGAAATAATGTCATTTATGTGTTAAGATGGTGAGGATATTTAAAAACTGAGATGAAAGATATTACCCTAGAATTTTCTGTAAAATGGTACTTACATGACCCATTGACATTTTATCTAAAAAGGCCAAAGTTTTCAGCTCTTAGTTATACCAGTTAGATTTGGTTTACATGCTAAGAGCTGTCTTTTGGTAGGTGTTTTTAAGTTAACATCTTAAGCAATAATTATAACTACCTGCTGGTATAGTTAAAATTTGGAAGACACCTGATGGGTCTAATCTTAAAGAAAATCTGTTTTATTTACTAGATGTTGGACATGGAGGTAACTATTTTGGTAAATCTAACACATCATCTAAACAGAACATATAACAAATCCTAGTTAATTTGGGGGGAATATCTCTTTCTGTTTTACATAGGTATCTTTAGGTGGTGTTGATCTCACAGTCCGGGTGCTCACGACAGGATATTGGCCCACTCAGTCAGCCACACCAAAGTGCAACATCCCACCAGCACCAAGACATGCTTTTGAAATATTCAGAAGGTAAACCTCAATACTATATTTCTAAGTACAAACATTATTCAAAATTGAAATAAATAGGAGCATTAGTAGTGCCCTAATTGAGGATGACTGGACAGTACTCCATTTTTTGCCTCATGTTCAAAATCCTGGTAGTAATTTCCACCTTCCACCCTCTCCCCCATATAAGATCTTGATGAATAAAGTAAGACAGACATAATTTATCTCTAGAAAGGTTATTTTTACTCTGGCATTTGAAATGCTTTTTACTTAGAAGAGTAGTAAAAATGGAAAAGGAGAAAGTAAATGATGCTGGAAAACCAGACCCAGAGAATTCCTTGGACTTTTCTGAGCACTTTAACCAAATTGTTGGAAACACATGGACACCTTATTCCCACTGATACTCAAAGTCTCTGGGGAGGCAGTTTTGATGAGGATGTGGAGCAAGATTTAAAAAAAATAGAGTGGTATTACTTGCAAAGAAAAAAAATGAGAAAAGTTCTAAGCAAATGACTTCTTTGGGCTGTTGAAAGTAATCTGCTTGCTACAGTATGGGTACTACTTTCTGAAAAGGTCACTCATGTGAACACTAGGGTTGAGATGAGTATACTCCTCTTCATCAAGCAGCCTGCAATGGACACTTAGATATTGTTCGTGAGCTGATTATATGAGGTGCAGATGTTTATGCAGTGACTGAGATGGCTGGACATCCTTGCACATTGCTTGTAAGTGGAATAATACCAGAGTGGCTTCCTTGTTTCTTCAGCATGATGTAGATATCAATGTCCAAATAAAAGGCCACTTGACCCCCTTGCATCTTACTGCTAGGATCAGAGACAACAAAGATACCCTAGAACTTCTGGTAAATCATCATATCCCACCAGTTCTGAAAAATAACTTGGAAGAAACTGTTTAATATTGCCAGGAGGACAAGTATCTACCACTACTACTTTGAAATTGTGGAAAGCTGTACAAATTCTTCACCTCAGTCTTAATGGTTCTAGTAATTATTCTTAAGTTTCTAAGTTCCAGTGCCTCTTTTTTGTGAGATGTAAAATATTCTCATATACAAACTTGACATCAAGCATCTGACTACAGAAAAGTCAGTGATGCTCATTATGATGTTCTTCCAAGTGAATTGCCTGACGTTGATGTCAAAATGTATTTAGAAGTTGTTTTGGGTTTATCTTTGATGATTTCTGTGGAGCTTGTAATTTTTACCAGAAATAATTTTAACTTGCCTATCCTTAAAAATCTAATATGGTTGTGCAGAAACTAAAGATATTTTTGGTGCTGATCCAAGAGAAATATATTTTTAAATACCCCATATCCTGAATCTTTGTTGAGTATTTAGTATATTGAAATGTATTTTTTTATAAGGTAGAGTAACCCACAATTTAGCTTAAAAGTCTTACATATTCTGGTGCAGTTCCAACTGTCTTCTTTACATTACTGTAGCCAGTTGCTTTTGTTTTAAATCATGAGAACTAACATAGTTCTGATTTGAATCTTCGTCAGCTAAACAAAAATTTTTTTTTAAAAAAACTAGCTCTTTGTCTTTTAGAACATAGACTGTTTTCAGTAAAGCAATTTGCTAGATGTTTAATCCATGAATGTTCTATGATGCCTCACCTACCACAATGAACATAATCCTGTGGACAGTTCTACTTTATCCTGGTCCTCCTTTCATGATCCTTATGCTAATGCTGAATCAGTATGACCTTTTAGACATATGCACACAAAGATACCTTAGTCTAAGAGATCTTGATATAGCTGCTATCCAGTTTGTTGTGCCTGCCTAATCCTGCTGGTTTGGGCACTGCTCATATATCTTTTGGATTCTCAGAATTGTTTATTTTCCGGGGTCCTCATTTTATACAAACCATAGAAAGGCAAAGTAACAAGGGAAAAGGAATTCTAAGAGTGAAGGGATGATGCTATACTCAAACTAGAACCATAAAGTGGCTCAGACTTTAAAAAAAAACAAAACACACTGTGGATAGTGACAAAAAGCACAAATATAAATATTCAAGAGAAAGAAAGTGCAAGTTTTAAGCAACAGAAAAAGGAGAGCTTATTCTTTATACTTTAATTTGTGAGACTAAGTTGCATAAAACTTTTCTCAGAGGAATTTTTTTTTTATATGTTCTTTCTTCAACATTAGTGAGTGCATGGTTAGGAATATATTTGTACTGTTGATGTCTGCCACTGGCTTAGGACAAATTGATTAAGATTACGATAAAGAAAGGTCGTCTCGTAAACAGCAGAAGCTGAGCAGCAACAAGCTAGTCAGAGTGTACAGTAGAAATTATTTAATGGCTATCTTTATCATGTAATATTTACCTAAGTTACTTAGGATGCTTGTGCATGTTTGTACGCGTGTGCTGTCTTTATCTGTCT
>CAUYQG010163358.1:0-10897 GCA_963574415.1 Tarsius wallacei
AGAAGGAGAAGGAGAAGGAGAAGGAGAAGGAGAAGGAGAAGGAGAAGGAGAAGGAGAAGGAGAAGGAGAAGGAGAAGGAGAAGGAGAAGGAGAAGGAGAAGGAGAAGAAGAAGAAGAAGAAAACAAAATTAGTTTTCTGACACTCACTGGATACCAGAACTTCATGGGTGGCTTTTTAGGTTGGGACCTCACTTTGAACTAATGCTGATTTCTAGTAAATATCTTCTCTTAACTAGTAGCAATTATGAAGAGAGCTGTCATTAGTGGGACACTGGTTATGTGTTGGTTTTTATGCATGATTTCATTGAGCCCTCTTACCAACTTTATATGGCAAGCACCCTGGTTATAAATTGCTGTGTAACAAACCATCCCAAAATTTAGTGGCTTCAAAGAATAACAATCTTTTCATTTTGCTCATGAGACTACAGTTTGGGCAACTAGGTTGGGCAGGCTTGGCTTGTCTAGGCTCCATGTGGAGTATACCAGAGCAATTCAACTGCCACTCACTGAGGGATCCAATAGTAAGAAAGTTGTACTAGCAGTCAGCTGGGAACTCAGCCATCTTGTGGCCTGAAGGTAGCAATTCCTCCTCCTTGGGCCTCTCTATGGGCTTCTTGGACTTCCTCACAGCATGGTGGCTGGGTTCCAAAAGAACACTGAAGAGTAAGATGGAGGTACATAATTTTATGATGTAGCCCCACAAGTCATACAGTGTCACTTCTGCTATACGCTATTGGTCAAGATTGTCACACATTACAATCGAGATCAAATGAAAGGGATATAAATTCTATTGCTGGATGAGAGGAGTTTCAAGGGGATACTGTAAGAACATGTGTGATGAGAGACATTGGCCATCTTTGGAATACAATCTGCCACAGTATTTTCAAGATCATTCCCATTTTGAAGACAAGGAAACAGTCTTGGAGAGGTAATTAGCCTCTCTCTCCCCTCAAAGTCACACAGCTAATAAATAATGGAGCCAGGATCCAAATCCAGATAGATCAGACTCTGAAGTCAGAGCCTTTAACTAGTACAACTATTTTGCTTCTGACTTCCTCCATAATTTCCACTGTAATTACCCTAGCTCAAATGGCCTCTACCTTCTTTGCATATGAAGGACTTATTTCATGTAAATAACATAAAAATAAACTTGAACTCTCTGGCACTATAGTTGTTTAGTGACTGACACATACAAAGCTCTCTAGTTTTGCTAAATCCAATATGTCTTCTTTCCTCTCCTAAACTCCTCGAAAGAAAGGATCAAGTCTAGTAAAGCCTGCTATCCACATAAAATTTGATTCACTTGCTGGATCACAGCAAGAATTCAATAAGTATTTACTCAAAATGTATCTACTTGTCTTCATCTTTGTGTCTCTCTAACTCTCCCAACCCTAATTAGACTGTAAATCACTAAAAGGCAGGGACAGAGGGCTGGATGCCTCAGTCTCAATAACCCCCGTGCCCCAGTCAACACACACACACACACACACACACACACACACAGCCCTACACTGTGGGTCTTCCATAAATTGTCACATTGAATAAATGAATGAATGAATGACATATATAAATGAAAAAGGAATGAATAGTAATCAGGCTTAGTACCACTTTCTTCATTCAAACCAGGGAAAACTAATACAATGATCCTATCATGGGGCCTGCTGGCTCAGCCCTAAAGGAAAGCAAGCTGACACATTTTGGTAGAAAAATGAATAACTATAGGTTTCATGTTGGAGAGAAACAGACAAAGCGGCAAAGGGAAGAAGACACGAGTGAGTGAAAGAGTTTTCACTGAGTAAAGAAAAAGATGTAATTTATAAGTCATCTGTTCTGATGACACTTTTTGTCACCATTTCAATGTGGGTTCTGGGGTCAGCGCAGAATGCCTAAGGATAAGGGAAGAAGGAAGGGAATTAATGTTTACAGATGCCTTCTCCACACCAGGCACTCTGCTAAGTAAGTGCTTGGTTTTTACTCTCACTTAGACATTTTCATAATAAAACCTGGAACAGCTGGAACAGGAAGCAGGAACAAGAAATAGCACAACATTTTTCTGGCTCTTAAAAAACCATTTTAAGAAATAATTATGGAGCTGTTGCAACTAATTTCACCTTGCCAATATTCTAAACGGGAAACCCCACAGGTATTAATACCGGCTTGTTAGTGAATGAATTCAAAGAGCTATATTCTCCTTCCCTGCACACAACTTTGCAAGTAAATAAAGTCTCCTTTCTTTGATTTGCCACTCAGCCACTGGTTTCTTCTAGGCTTTGACATCTACCACAATACTTTTTTTTTTAAATCACTGCAGCAAGTTATATGCTCTTTCTCTTCTAGGAACAAGTGAGTACAATGGACTGCAGCGGTGATGAAAGTGAAAAGTGATAGCAGAAAAAATTAATATTTTTGTGCTTTTCATCCTTAAAATTCTTTAAATGAAATTTAATTTTGCTGGCTATTGCCCTTTTGAGTGAGCTAAATAAGAGAGAGCCAATGTACTCTGTTTTTCCAATTTCTCTATTGTATTAAAAGGTTTCTTTTCATTCATACAGTCTTTAGAAATGGCTTTTTTGTGTGTGGGGTGGTGGGGAGTAGGGACCTCAGAAGTATACTGTTTTGTTAACAAAACTAATATTCATATGACTAATGAGCATATTTTTCCTAATCTAGTTCATAAAAATTTCCCCTTATTTCTGGTAATCATCAAAGACATTTACGCAAAAGCACACACATTCTCCATTTCTCAGGGCTCTGCCTCCCACTCCAGCAGTAATATCATGGTGTGAGATTACATGGTCATGGATGGCTTTAGCTTTGATATCACTGAGAGTGGTGGCTCATGTCTTTCATTGCTTTAAATGCCATGTTATGGTTCAGTCCAAGTATGCATATGTATTTAACCAATAAACCCTGTTCAAATTAAAGCTCTCTTCCTCATTCTCAACTACCTCCCACCACGGCTCACACATATACACACAAAACATTTTGGAAGAAATAATATTATCCCTCATTCAGTGCCACAACTCAACAATGTTTTTAAAACACAAAGAGTAATTCCTCTGCTCACAGTACTTTTTACAACACAATTTGAAATTCTTAAGTTGGGATGAGTTCTTCAAAAGAACAAATTGAAGTCCAAAAGAAAAAGTACAAGAAGGAATGGATGAATCCAAGGGGGACTTCCAAACAGCTCTATTCTTGGGGTCCAAGGGGTTTGCGGGGACTTTCAGGGTGCTGAGGGAAAACTGTATCACCACCATCACTACCACCTCAGCCTGAGCTGCTATTTTATGTCATGTAGAAGACTTCTGTGGTAAGATAGTATTTGAATAAATTAACAATTTTTATTTTAAATAACTAGTTTCACAGATGAAGACATAATTTATACCATAGTTTACCAATCAAAAAGGTACAATGTGCCAAATAATATGAGAAAACACTGTGAAGAAACAACAACAAAAGAAAAACCAGTGGAATCATTGCTCTTGCTTCTCTCATTTTTTTCAAAAAGATTTGGTTTTAAAATATGTGTGCACACTCCTTTTAAAAGGTGCATCCTAATCCCTACTCCACTTAGACCTGCCTTAGTGGTTCTCTTCTAACATAGAATGTGTGAGAAGTTATGCTATGTGATTTCCAAGGCTACATCAGAAAAAGGGTACAGCTGCAGCCACACGACCATCTCTGCCTCAAACTTTCACTCTGGGGAGGCTGGCCACCATGTCAAGAGAACACTCAAGCACCCCTGAAAGATGTTCACAGTCAGCAGCAACTTGCCAGCTACATGAGTGTGCCTGCCACCTTGGAGTGAGTCCTCCAGTCTCTGTCCAGCCTTAGATGACTGCAGCCCCAGCTAACATCTGACTGCCACGTCACAAAAGACCCTGAGCCAAAACCACAAGGAACTATGAAAGAGAATACATGTGCATTGTTGGGTCAAGCCACTAATTCTTGTGGTAATTTGTTATACAGCAATAAGTCACTAACACAAGATATAATCTGTCATTGTTTGTTGTTTCCGTTTTTACTACTTCACAAAATTTACACTCCAGCGATTACTTATTCTGTTCTTAACACATCCTGGGTCTAGAAGCCCCTCTCCTCTCTCTCCCCACCCCCTACACACAAGACTTTCCTTCCCTCCTCCAAGTTCCTGCAGCCCTTTTTCTAGCCTCACTTCCCACTTGATTCTTTGTATTAAAGTTATTTGGGTGCCTAGGTCATCTCCCTGACCAGGCCTAAAGATCAGAAAGGCTATATTTCTTTAAAAAGAAAAAAAAAATTCAATTTTAATCCATGCAAAATACTTTGCACAAGCAGGCATCTGGTTGATTTACTGAAAACAAGAAGAAGATACCAGTTGGTGCAACATGGCAGACAACTATCAAATGAACAAAGTTATCTGAAGACATTTCTCACTTCTCAAAAGAAATTCCCATGGCGAAAGTCGAGCGTCCAAGTGACACTCAAACTACACCCCTAGTTCTCTTTTTCTTGTTGTCTAAGGCTCCAGTCTGCCATTCAGGAAAACACCCTTCAGCATTTTTCTGAGAACTGAGGGAAACTGTGCAAGTGAAAAAGGCAAATTAAGATAAATTAATTTATATCTATTGAAATATTTTAATATCAAAATAATTTTAAGTGTAAATATAAATCATACAGCAAGGAATCATTATGAAATTACTTTTTCTAAGAAAAATAAGAAAACTTTCTTTGATGTTAGCAGCCAACACTAATATCTTATCAGGTCTATTAGATTGGTAATGAGAAACTGAAATATGCAGAATGATACTTCTTAGTATCCTTCTGGAAAAGTTTTCTGTTTTAAGGGGTAACTATAGAAATGTTAACCAAAAAGATCTGAGAGGATGAATACTATATAATACATGAACAGTATTAAAACCTATAAGGCATAGAAGAGAGAGGATTAATATCTTCGTTAATTTAAATTAGGTATATCCAGGCCATTGCCCATGGAGGATACCTGTTGGCTGCCCCTCCAGCATCCATGCACCCATTCACTCTTCCTAAAAGTTATTTTTGTTCTGGTTTTCTCTGATTGCCACCCTGCTGGTATGCTGGGGGAATCTGCCCGATGGCCAGCTCCAAAGTTCAATCCTGTTGGGCAGAGATAGAGAAAAAGAAACCCTAAATGGCCTATGGAGTGGCTGAATCTATCTAATTCTATAGCTCACCAATCCTCTAACCTTTTCAATCATATACGCTGTTATTGTTTAAGCCAGTCAACATTCAGTTTTCTATTACTTACCATCAGAATCAAAATCATACTACCTGCTACACTGAAAAAATCTAAAACAACACAACCCTGGATGCATCACAATGAAATTTACCCTGTTGGAATAAATCATGAACAAATAAACAAACAAACACTTGTCAGGAACATTTCAAAAACACTTTTTTTTTCTCCTGTAGACTGCAATGCACATAGCATATCTTAAAAACCTTGAAAAGTTCCTGAAGCCTTTTAAACTTTTTAAACCTTTTGACCTTGGTATTATTAATTACACACAACCAAGTAGCATTCTACCTTCTGAAACACATACTTTGGGCCATAGTGTTCATCTTGGTGGTAATTAAGTCAATTCTCAGTTATGGGCATATGAAGCTGGTGAATTTTTAATTTCACACTAATTTCTCTTACAACCTGGAACCCTGTTGGAATATTTCCTACTGCTTTAGGCTACTGACTGCAAATTAGCATGGATGTTCACCTGAACAAAACAGACTGAGCAAAGTAAATCCGTTGCCACAAAATTCATGGTACATGAAAATGCAGGAGCCTTTGCTATCATTGAAAAGTTGAGGATTATATCTGCATTTCTATGTTCAAATGCAAAGATGTGCCTGCATCTGAAATATCAAGAGTATAAGTTTTAAGTGCATAGGATCCAAAAGTCAGAGACTACCTGGGTTCAAATCCTGGCTCCACCACTTCTAAACATGCAACTTTGGCAAGTTTATTTCCCCAAGCCTCAGGTCCTAATTATAAAATGTGAGTTATGATAGACAGTACTTAAGGCCTAGTATTGATTTAAAAATTAAATAATCATAATAATAATTCATCTAAAGCAGGCAGCTTAGTGCCTGGCATATAATAAATGCACAAAAAATGTTCATTGCTGTGGTTGTAATACTTGTAAATTAATACTGAAAAGAAAAGTAATTAATGCTCAAAAAGATGTATCTTCCAAAAGAAGATACATAATAAAAACTCTCAATATAAAGTAAATAGATACCACTTAAAGTTAAATATTAACTCTTGATTATTTGCTTTGGGAAGAGGAAAGAGCAGAGCATATTAAAAATAAACAGTACCTCAACTACTCATAAACCTAACAGCTACTGCACATTGTCAACATGTCTTAGAACCAAATTTCCAGAATATCGATAGACCTCATACACATTAAGTTAAAAATATATTCCAAAATGAAATCTACAATTCTGCTAACAATCAGTATTTCAGATTATCAGTACCATTAAATGAGCATGCAAATTCAAGACTGGGTTTTCATTTGTGCAAATGACTTGTAACAGAAATAAGTGAACAAACTAGAGACCATTCCTTTCTTGGGCTTCAAACTAAAGTTAAGTTTTATATGTGCCTTGAAATTGCAGCACCTACTTCCTAAATCAGATACACTGCCAAAACTGGCCGTTTGTGCCAACTGTCAGTAAAACTAACAAGACAAAGTTCAGAAAGATGAAGCAGAGAGAAAAACAGCAGCTTGACTCAAAGTCAACTCTTCGGTTTTAACATCATGGATAATATACTATACAAATATATTCTCCAAAGCTATGGAATATGGCTTAGAATCTTGGGACTCCCATTCCCACTGAATAACTAAGCCCGAAGAATAAAGTTTAAGTTTCACACTGTGACAATGCCACTGCCCAACCTCACTGAACCCCGGGAAGGTCCCACAGCCACCTCACCCAGCACTGCTGGCCTGCCCATACACAAAGACTGTGATATGAAGGGTGTCCCTGGAATTGGGCAGTACACAATCCACAATGATCTAAAAAAACCACCCTACAAAAGGAAGGACACATGTGCTCAGCCCAGTTCAGGGCGTAGATTCCCTGGAACTTCCCCCAGGAGGCCTGCGTTGCCTTCACTTTAATGAGCAGCATAAGAGATTTCAATCGAACAAATACTTGAGCAAAATTAATGCCGACCACTACCTTGGAAGCAAAATTAACGTGGAAGTGAGTCAAAACTTGTTGTGCGACACTGAAAGGGTTAACCTTCTGCTCTGTCACAGTGTTTGCTGTGCACGTGGCTCATTCACTTCCTCAATTTCTCCATGAACTAGCGTGTGAAGTCAAAGGATGGAAAGTGACTAGCCAGAAAATTAACCCCTACGGAGTACTTTCTGTGAGCTGGATACTATGTCAAGCACGGTCTCATTTAATTCTTGCAACAATCTTATAAGAGGACACCATTTCACAGCCAGGGAAACTGAGACACAAAACACTTTTGCCGGTAGCCACACCACTGAAGAGAGAATAGGAAGACTGGATCATAGATAGCCGTTACGGGGTGAGATGTGTCCCCCCAAAAGATGTTGAATCCCTGTCCTGCTATCTGTTTATGTGACCTTACTTGGAAACAGTGTATTTGCAGACATAATCAAGTTAAAATGAGGTCACTGAGGCAGGTCCTAACGCACTAAGACTGGTGTCTTTACAAAAAGAGGAAAATGCCACACAAAGACTGACACATGGAGAAAATAGCCATAAAAAGATGGAAGCAGAGCTTGAAGAGATGCTGCCCAGGCCAAGGAATACTTCGGGCCACCACAAACTGGAAGAGTCAAAGAAGGATGCTTCCGAGGGTGCATGGTCTGGCCAGCACTTTGGTTTTGGACTCCAAGCTTCCAGAACTGTGAGGCAATAAATCTGTCTTGTTTTAAGACATCTAGTTTTTAGCAATATGCTGAGGCAACCCCAGGGAACTAATACAGCACTCCAGGCCCTCATCAGCTACACTTCTCTGCCTACCCTTTCCACTTGACCTGACCAGTCTGTTAAGGGAAAAAAACTAGAAATTCCATTCCATCTTCCTTTTCTGGACTTAAACTTGGTAAAAGTAGAAAATAAAGCACGATTTGAATTGTCTTTAATCGTATTTTTTAAAATTAATGCTCAAATAAGAGTACAGCATTCTACCCCTAAGTATTTTCTAGATTAGCTCAGACATCTCTGCACTCCCATCTCTACCGCCAACAGCAGCCTGCGACACCACTGTACTCCAAGCAGCCAGCAACTTAAAAACAGATCGTCTTTTCAAAGTGCAGTATCTGGTGGCCTGGCCCAGTTCACTGCAATGAGGCAAGGCCCGTGGAGAGATGCCAGAGTCTAGAATTGGATCTGCCCAGGTCCCAGAGGTGAGCAAGGTCTCTGGCAAGGAGAGAAAGCTGCAGTGGCTGGAAAGGAGTGTGCTGCACCAGTGGAACTCTGTGTCTGGTGAACAAGACCATGGATGCATCAGAGTCAACTCAGGTAACCTAGCCAGCATCTACAGATCAGACTCAAAATAAGAAGTCTCAGACAGAGCCAAGCAAGGAGATGGCAAATTCAGGCATACACAATATTCCCAGGCAGGCAGTCAAAATCAGGGAAGTCTTCTTGCAGGTAATATAAGGTGTCAGTCACCAGGCTAGGAATGGGAGGCCACCTGCAGCTTCTGCAGCAAAGGGCTAGCAAGGCAGGAGGGAGATATTAAGAGCCAATGGCCTCACTCTCAGTGTGTTACTGAGGCTAGGATTCTGGCACTTGGAACCAAACTAAGTCAAGTGCAGAACACCAATCACCAGAGGAGAGGAGCACCCAGGGTGATTGGGATCTCTCTGGTGTTAGGCCACAGGGTCCTAAAGAAATCTCCAGAAACCTTACTGCCACCCTCTGGGCTGGGCCTGTAGGGGAGGGCATGGGCGGAAAAAACAGAGACAGCTGTTCAGGAAGTAGACAGACTCTGACCCAATGTGCACTTCTAACTGTGTTAGCTGAAAGGTAGAAAGAGTTTTCTGGTAGAACAATGCACTAGGGTTCCAAGCTCTACTTGAGAACTTCCCATGAAACAATAACCCAAATTAATACTGTTAAAATATTTGCAATTAAAAATCAAATTAGAAAACCATGCTAATTGAGAAGTGAGTAGTATTTACCCTTGTTAGAGTGCTTGGTGAACAGCAGAATTAACTAGGGGAACATGAGGAGGAAGATGGAGGTGCTATGTGGGAATGTTCATAAATTCAGTTTTTTGTGTGTGTGGTTGGAGGGGTTTATTTTGTTTAATCTGCTTTCCATCATATACGTAAGGATTTTTTTCTTTGTGTCCTCTCAGGGTTGTTGTAAAAATAAAATATGATAATATGTGAAAGCACTTTGGAAACAGTAAAATATTAGGCAAATTTAAGGCTGCAATATCATCACTTACATGATGGGGTCAGAATCATCATTATTTAAATAACTATACAATTTGCTAGATGCAGAAAATTATTAAGACGAGAATAAAGTTCGTCTACATGTGTACCATCCAGAGATGACCAATGCTAACATTTCGTATCATTTATTTCGGTGTTTTTTAGTTTCCTTATTTTTACATAATTGAGATCAGACCATTTCATATCATGCTGTTTTCACTTACACGCATTTTTCCTCACACAAAAAGTCTTATCATCATTTGTAATTGCTGTAATAACCCATTGCATGGAGGCACAATTCAACCATTTGCCTGTCACTGGACTATGAGGATGTTTCTGTGCCTTTACACACGCCTAGTGCGAAGCTCTGTCTCACACCCACACACGGAGAGGCTGAGTGGTCTAAGAACGCTGAGTCAAAGCAGGAGTCAAAGCAGGAATAGCCACCAGCTCTGAGCACTGCTAGTCAAACGGCTCCCCAGCAGGGCTGGAGCAATGTTTACTCTGAGGGCAGTATGAGAGTCACTGTCCTAGCACACCTCACCAGCATTAAGTGCTCCATGGGGAGAGTGGGCAAGGACAGTTTTGTTAGGTTGCGAGTAGGAAAAAAACACATTTTATATTTGGGTATTAGGAGCAAAGATACATTTACCATGAAGCTGAGGAATCTTAATTCTCACGGCCTCTCACTTGACTGAGCCTTGCCTACTCTCATTCTAAATAAACACTCATGTTTGTACCTAATTTTGTGTTATTTTCTTAAAGTGGGTCCCACAACACCCAAATCCATCACTGTCTGGGAAGAACATTTGAAGCTTTGGCAGAGGCAATGCTACATGTTCAATAAACCAATCACACTTTCCACAAGCACAGAACTAAACTACTGAGTTCAGGCTAGAGAAAAACAGACGGGATGGGTAGATGTTGATGCCTTGACTGACCCCACTGACCAGAGCTGGACTTTGAAGTGATCAAAAACTCCATTCTTACTGTATGAAGTCACTGATATTTTGGGGTCATTTTTAACAGAATTTAGCATAAACTACTATGACTAAAGCAAAAGCTTCCAAAACGTAGCCACACGTGACCTACCTGTGTCAATGTCTCTCTTGGGATGCCTGTGTCACAGTTACCTTGCTAACGTGTCATCTCTCATTCTTATTTCCAACCAGGCAAGCAAAGCTGACTTGTACCAAGTATGCACACTTGTGTCTGATGGACTTGGATGTCATTGCTGGAAACATGCTTCTGCCACGCAAAGTGAAGCCCCAAATCCTAAGCCACATCTTCCTCTTAAAAGCACACTCTGGCCGGGCTCGGTGGCTCAGCCTGTAATCCCGCGCCTTTGGGAGGCTGAGGTGAGTGGATTGCCTGAGCCCACGGGTTCGAGACCCGCCTGGGCAAGCGAGACCTCATCTCTACAATAAATCAAAAAATTAGCCGGGCGTGGT
>CAUYQG010163366.1:0-11920 GCA_963574415.1 Tarsius wallacei
CATCTGTTGATGTGTTTAATTACACTTATGGTCTTGTGAATGTTGAACCAGTCCTGCATCCCAGGGAAGAAGCCTACTTGGTCATGGTGGATGATTTTTGAGATGTGTTGTTCGATTCGATGTGCTAGAATCTTGTTGAGAATTTTTGATTCTATGTTCATTAGGGATATTGGCCTATAGTTCTCTTTTTTGTTGGATCTTTACCCAGTTTGGGTATGAGTGTGATGTTAGCTTTGTAAAATGATTTGGGGAGAGGTCCATCTTTCTAGATTTCCTGGAATACTTTCAATAGGATTGGTATCAGCTCCTCTTTGTATATTTTGTAGAATTCTGCTGGAAAGCTATCTGGTCCAAGGTTTGTGTGTGTGTGTGTGTGTGTGTGTGTGTATGTGTGCGTGTGTGTGTGTGTGTGTGTGTGTGTGTGTGTAGGTAGTTTTCTTAGGACAGAGTCAATTTCCTGAGTTATTATTTGTCTATTTATGTCTCAATGTCTTCTTGTTCCAACCTTGGGAGGTTGTGTGATGTCAGAAAGTCCTCTATTTCATTGAGTTTGTTTCCATACAGGTGTGCATAGTAATCTCTCTGATAATCTTTGTATTTCTTCATGGTCAGTTGAGATTTGATCTTTTGCATTTCTGGTTTGTTTATTTGGGTTTTTTGTCTCTTTTTCTTCTTCATTCTGGCTAGGGGTTCATCAATCTTGTTTTTCCTTTCAAAGAACCACCTTTTAGTTTGCTTGATTATTTCTATGATATTTTTGTCTTCTATGTACCATATTTGGGGTTTTATTTTGGTGATCTGGATTCTTCTGCTAAAGTTAGGGTTTTGGTGGTCTTCTCTTTCCACCTTCCTTAGGTGATTTGTTAGGCTGCTAACTTGCGATCATTCCATTTTCTTGTTGTGTGTTTGTAGAGATATAAATTCCCCTCTTAGAACTGTTTTGATGGCATCCCAGAGGTTTTGCTAAGATGATTCTTCATTTTCATTTGTTTCCAGAAAACTTTTTATTTCTGTTTTGATTACTGTGTTGATGCCAGAGTCATTCAGCATCATGCTGTTTGAGGGTTTGGGGAAATTTTGTGGATTTGGGGAAAATTTGTAGATTTGGGGGAAATTTTACTAGTGTCGATATTTATTTTTATTCCACTGTGGTCTGAGAAGGTGCATGGCAGTAGCTCAACCTTATGAAATCTTTTTATGTTTGATTTATAGGCAATGATGTGATCAATCTTAGGGTACATTCCATGTGGTGATGAGTAGAATGTGTATTTTGTGTTTGTCCCATGGAGTGTTCTGTAGATATGTATTAAATCCATTTGGTCAAGCATCAATTGAGGTATCAGATCTCTTTATTTTGCCTCAATGATCTATCTAGGATTGTTAGTGGGATATTTAAGTCTCCAGCTATGATAGTGTTAGAATCAAGATTTTTTTTTTTAGTTTACTTAGTAGTTGTTTTATAAATGCTGGCACTCCTGTGTTGGGTGCATATATGTTTAGGATGGATATTTCCTGTTGGTGAATTGAGCCTTTTATCATTATGTAGTGTCCTTCTGTGTCTTTTTAAATTTTTGATAGCTTAAAAGTTGTTTTCTCTGATATTAAGATTGTGACTCCTACCTTCTTTTGTGATCCATTCACCTGGAAATTTGTTTTCCATCCTCTAATTTTGAGTCTGTGTGCATTCCTTATGGTGAGATGAGTTTCCTGGATGCAGCAAATTATTAGGTCATTTTTTTTTAAATCCAGTTTGCCATTCTGTGTCCTTTCAATGGTGCATTTTACCCATTCAAGTTCAGGATGATTATTGAAATATGAGTGTTTATCCCTGTCATGAGGTACTTATAAAGTTTTTTCTTTATTTGTCTTCTTTTAACTTTTGGTTTGTTATATGTCTGTGTTTTCAAGTTTGCAGCTGCAACGTACTCTCTATTGATTCTATGTTCTCCTGGTCTCTTGGGAAGCATGTGGTCATTCTTTTTTTTTTTAATTTCTTCTGTGTTAATACCTTTTGAAGCGTCTCAAGTAAAGGTGGTCTGGAAACTGCATAATCTCTTAGGGATTGGATGTCTGGGAAGGATTTTAATTCTTCATTGCTGATGAAACTGAGCTTGGCTGGGTAGGAAATTCTTCTTTGAAATTGTTTCTCTTCAAGGACATTGAAAATTGGACTCCAGTCCCTTCTAGCTTGTAATGTTTCTGCCAATAGGTCTGCTGCTATTCTGATCAATCTTGACTTTCCTCTCTTGTTGCCTTCAGAATTTTTTCTTTTGTACCTACTTTGTGTAGGCAGATTACTATGTGTTTAGGGATTGGTCTTCTCCTTTGATGTCTTATGAAGGTTCTCTGTATCTTTTGTGTTTAGATGGTCACATCTCTGGTAAGATGGGGAAAGTTTCCTTGGATAATTTCCTGGAACACCCTCTCCAAGATATCCTCTGTTTCCTTTTCTTCTTCTGGGATATCAATGAAGCATAGGTTTGGCCTCTTGATTTAATCACACATCTCTTGGAGACTTTGTTCTTTCTTTCTGAGTTTTCTTTCTATATTTTTTACAGATCAGATTAATTCCATGTTTTGGTCTTTAAGCACTGAGATTCTTTTTTCTGCTTGATTAATTCTTCTTTCCATGCTTGTCATCTTGTTATTAATTTTCTGGATGAAATTTTTATTTTTTTTATTTTAAAGATGTGGGGTACAATTCAGGACTGGTATACAAGTGGTCATCATACAGGTCAAGTTTGAGTTCAGGTACTCTTATTGATGGGAATATACCCAGAGGATCTCAAATAATTCTACCAAAAAGATACCTGCACACATATGTTTATTGCAGCACAATTTACAATAGTGAAAACATGGAACCAATAGTGTTGCCCATCAAACCTGGATTGGAATTTAAAATGTGGTACATATACACAATGGAATATTACACAACCATAAAAAAGGACAAACAAATGGACTTTGCAGCAACTTGGTTGAATTTAGATTCTATAATACTCAGTGATCTATCACAGAAACAAAGAACTGAGTACCACATGTTCTCTCTCATAAGTAGACCCTGAACCTTTACCATAATACTATCTCAAGGATGAAGTTTTTATGGCCAAAATCTCTGTTACAAATTCTTTCAATGTTGTATCCTGTCTTTCTTGAGTCTTATTCAATCTTTCCATCCATGCCCTAATCCCTGTTCTATTCTGGGTCCAGTCATTGGTGACTTCCATTGTTTGGATGCTGAGGTTTGATTTTTCAGGTGTTGTCTCTTCGGTACACTGGGAATTGTCTGTGGTCTTCCATTGATTTTTTTTCCTTATTTGTGACAAATCTCTTTCTTTTCTCTTCAGTTCTGTTATTCAGTGGTAGTGGGAGGAGTTTTGACTTCTTAAGTTTGCTTGGCCCTCTCTTCTTCCCTGATCAGGGCTCTAAATTTGTTCTATTTTGTAACAGGACTGTGTGTGGGAAGCTTTGTTATCTCTTGTAGTTTTGAGAGTCAAATATGGAAGATAACAGGGAGCTAGGGTTCAGAAACTCCTTGCAAATCACAATGTTTACTGACTTGGATATGGATTCTCTGAGTCCCATTCCCTACCACCACTCTATATGACAATGCAATGTGTACATGTGTATATCCTCTGAATCCAAGATAAAGTAACAGCAATGAGGAGAACAGAGAAAAGTAGAATGAAATAGGAAGGACAGTAATAAAAAATAAAAATACAAAACAAAAACACAGGAAAAAAAGCTGAAACTAAAGCAAAAAACAATAAAACACACACACACGCACATATACATGCACAAACCAAAACAAAGAAGAAAAAGCAAAATAAGCAAAAAACAGGAAAACTGAACACACACACACACACACACACACACACAAACACACACACACACACCAACACAAAATGAAAGGAGAAGAAAAAACAAACAAACAAAAAAGGAAGGGAATGCATATCAGACCCTTACACATGCATTCCCACACACATTAAACTAAAAAAAGAGAATAACAAACAAAAAAAAGAAACAAGAAAGATGAACAATCTATCACTCATGTGTACACATAAGCAGAAAACAAAAAACAAAAGAAGAAAGAAGGAAATAAAAAGAAGAGAAAGGAAAAAGAGAACAAAAGGGGAACAATGCAAATTGAACCCTCACATACACATTCATGCACAAAGAAAAAAGGAAAAAGAAATTCTGGGCACTAAACAAATTCTGGGCACTAAACACCTTCTTGTTCTGTAATTGTTTCTCTCAGCTTCTCACAGATAAGCCCCTCCACTGTCTCCTGTGGAGCTGTGGCCTCATTCACAATCTCCCCAGTGCCCAGACCATGGGAGGAGGGGATGATGGGGATGGATGGGGCTTCAGTTCTCCCCTCCCACTCTCATATGGTCAGGGGGATCCCCTTTCATGGGGAGGTGCAGGATTTTCTCCTACCCAGGTAGTGGCTGGGGGTGCCCCAGAAAGGCTTATCCTGGAGTAGAGTACTCCTATTGTGACTGATGACCAGACTCCACATGGGTTCATCCTTCTCAGTTGTGCCCCAGCAGCATGGGTCTGACATTCAGAGAATTGCTGGGAAGGAGGGGGTTGGGTCAGCCCAGGACTCACTACTGATCTCTCAGGGGTCTTCCTCATCCTTTTCTGGTTGCACCATTTGTCCCACAGTTGAATCCAGGTAGGGAATGGGGTGCCTGAGACTCAGCATTCATCCTGTCCCTCTGAAGTTTGTGTTTTCAGGATTTTCTCTCTGAGTCACACCCAGCTCCTGAATAGTTAAGCTGCTGATCACAGATATCGGGTCTGTTGCTCCGTGGTGAGCAAGCCAGAGCACTTCCCTGCCAGTTATCAAGACGGTGGCAGGTGCCTGTCGTCTTCTCCAGTGGGGCTCAGACTCTGGCTCCCTCACTGTGCTCCCTCCACAGCCCTTGCTGCCAATGTCTGGCCAGGCACTGCAGTATTGAGGCAGCACCTGGAGCCAGCAGTCACTCCTAGCAGCTTCTTCCTGGGAAGAGCTTTGCTGATTTTAAAAATGACACTTGGCATCTGTGCTTTGGGAAGCACTAGGGACCAAGTAGAGCACCAGCCACTTCACCAGGAGAGTTCTGGCCACTTGCTCCTGTGTGCCCACTCAATCAGCCAGTCGCATGCCCACTTACTCACAGACATATATACAAAATTGTCCATACACGCACTCACTCACACAGGGACTTGCATAGTCCAACTGTCCTCACCACCATCTTCCCCTCCTCCTTTCTTTTTCTTAAGTTTCCCCTTTAAGAATTATATTACATAAGTTCTGCTGATCATGAATTCTCTTAGTTTTCTTCATCTAAAAATGTCTTCATTTTCTCTTTATTCTTGGTCATTTGGATATAGAATTCTGGGCCAGATGCAGTGACTCATGCCTATAACCCCAGCACTTTGGGAGGCCGAGGCAGGAGAATCGCTAGCCCAGGAGTTTGAGACCAGCCTGGGCAACATAGTAAGACCTTGTCTCTATAAAAAATATTTTAAAAATTAGCCAGGTGTGGTGGAGCATGACTGTTGTCCCAGCTACTCAGGAGGCTCAGGAGTTAGTATCAGCTGAGCTCAGGAGGTTGAGGCTGCAGTAAACTGTGATTGTGCCACTGAACTCCAGCCTGAGTGACAAAGTAAAAACCTGATTCAAAAAAATAAAGAATTTTGGGTTGATAGTTCTTTTCTTCAGCATTTTAAAATTATGTGCTATATTCTCCCTTCATGGTTTCTTATGTGAAATTTTCTGTATTTGAATTATTGCTGTCTTATTAATAATTTATTGTTTTCTTCTGGATGCTTTCATTTTGTATTATGATGGGTTTAGTGTGGGTTCCTTTGGATTTATCTTGTTTAAGATTCAGTAAGTTTGAGTGTAAAGGTTTACCTCTTTCACAAAATTTGAGAAGTCTTCAGCAGTTATTTCTTTAAATATTTTTTCAGCACTGCATGCCTGTCTCTCATTTTGAGAATCTGATGACAACCATGATTGACCTTGTATTATTGTCCCAATGTCCTTGAGGCTTTGTTCACTTATTTTTCTTCTGTTGGTAGGACTATACATTTTCTATTGATTTATCTTCAGTGTTAACTGGCTTTTCTATCATTCCCATTCTGCTATTGAATCTATCTGGTGACTTTATTTTAATTTCAATTATTGCAATTTTCCTTTCTATTATTTCCATTTGTTTATTCTTTATAACTTTTTTTTGCTTAGACTTTCTATCCTTCCATTCCTTTCTAGAGTGTTTACCTTTATTTGTTGAAGCATTTCTAATAATGATTTACAGTTTTTGTCAAATAACTCTAACTTTTGTGTCATGTCAACATTAGCATCTGCTAATTACCTTTTTCCATGAAATTGGAAATGTACCTAGTTCCTTTGTTTGCAAAATAATTTTTGAATCATATTCTAGACATTTAGATGTTAAGTCCAGACCAGAAGAAACTGGAGGAAAAATGGTAAATTCAGACTGAATTCTGTTGTACTTTCCCATTCCATCAGCTAGTATTTTTTTCCAGACTACTCAAATTGCTGCTGCATGCATTCCATTTGGATTTTATAGTTTAATTCCATGATAGAAACAAGGTGACCTTTGCCCATTTCATCTTACTCAAAAATTGAATTGCTCTCCTTCATTTTGTAAATTGTTATTCACATTACGTTTTAACCATTTTAAAGTATACATTTTCAGTAGCTTTTAATACATTTACCATCATTATGACTATATACACCCAGAACATTTTCATCACCCCAAAGCAAACTCAGAATTTGTTATTCAGTCTCTACCCTTACCCCCTTCCCAATACTTGGAAACCACAAATTTACTTTCTGTCTCTATAGATTTTTATTATGGTGGACATTTCATGTAAGCAAATATATACAATATGTGGCCTTTGTGTCTGGCTTTTCTCAACTAGCATAATATTGTCAAGGTTAATCCATGTTGTATCATGTATCAATAATTATCAGTACTTCATTTTTGATTGCCTAATAATATTTCACTATTTGGTTATACCACATATTGCTTATCCATTCCAGTTGACAGACAGTTAGATTGTTTCCACTTTTGTCTATATGATGAATTCTACTATGAAAATTTGTGTACACGTTTTTGTTTTAACACCTGTTTTCAATTATCTTGGATATTTACATGGAAGTAGGAATTTTTGATCATACAATAATTCCATGTTTAATTTTTTGAGAAAAAGCCAAGCTGTTTTCCACTGAAGCTATATCATTTTACCTTCACATCAGCTATGTATGAGGGTTCCAATTCCTCATCCATAGCTGATGTGAAGGTAAAATGGCATAGCCTCAGATCCTTGTCAACACTTGTCATTTTCCATTTTATGATTATAGCCATCCTGGAGACTATGCAATATTATCTCACTGTTGCTTTTGTTTTCATTTGTCTAATAACTAATAATATTGAGCATTTTAAATGTGCGTCTTGACCATTTGTACATCTTTTTTGAATAAATATTTATTCAAGGTCACTGCATATTTTTTAATTGGGTTGTTTGTCTTTTTATTGCTGAGTTGTAAGAGGTCTTTATATTTGAGGATATTATGCCCTTATTAGATACAAGATTTGCAAATATTTCCTCCCATTGTGTGAGTAGTCTTTTCACTTTATAGCAACAGTGGAAATAGAAACGCTTTTAATTTTCATGAGGCCTAAAGTATTTATTTTCCTTTGGTTGCTTGTGTTGTCTATGTCATATCTAACAATCCATTGTCAAATTCAAGGTCATAAAAATGTATGCCTTTTTTTTTCCTCTTGAAGGAAAGTTTAGCTCTTACATTTAGGTCTTTGATCCATTTTGAGTTAATTTGTGTACAAAATGTGAGGTAAGAGTCTGATTTCATTCTTTTGTTCTCAGCATCATTTGCCATAAAATGTATTCTTTCCTTGCTGAATGGTCTTAAAATGCTTGTCAAAAATCAAGTTTGAAGGTTAGCCACAGTGGCTCATGCCTGTAATCCCAGCAATTTGAGAGGCCAAGGCAGGAGGATCACTTGAGCCCAGAAGTTTGAGACCAACCTGGGCAACATAGAGAGACCTCATTTCTACAAAAAAAAAATGTTTTAAAAAATTATCCAGGCATGGTGGTGCATATCTGTAGTCCTAACTACTTGGAAGGCTCTCCTGAGGCCAGGAGGTCAATGCTGCAGTAAGCTGCGATGGTGCCACTGCACTCCAGCTCAGGTGACAAACTGAGACTCCAACTAAAAAAAAAATCAAGTTTAAAAATCAACCATAGTTATAATGATTTATTTCTGGATGCTCAATTATACTCCATTGATCTGTATGTCTATCCTTTTTCCAGTATCACTGTTTTGATTACTGTAGATTTGTACTAAGTTTTGAAATTGTAAAATGTGAATCCTCCAACTTTTTCTTTGTTTTCAGGATTGTTTTGGCTATTTGGTGTCCCTTGTAATTTCATATGTATTTAAGAATTCGTATATCTGTCCCTAAAAACAAAATCACTGGCATTTTTAGAGGGATTGCAATGGATTGCTATGTGGTTTTGAGAATGTCGTCATCTTTCTATTAAGTCTCTCAATCTATGAACACAGAAAGTATTTTCAATTATTTACGTGCTTTTAAATTTATTTCAGTAATATTTTGTAGTTTTCAGTATTCAAGTCTAGTACCTTCTTAATATGCTACTGCAGTTAAGTTAGTATTAATTGCACTAGATTTTTGTATGTTAATGGGAAGACTGTAGTTTGGTTGGCACAGAAAAAAAAAAAAACTTCAAGTTTTCATCTGGGAAACCTAATAATAATTTTGGAATATCAAGGTTAATTTCTTGAGACCAACTAATATACTAAAATTGCTGATAAATTTTCTTTCTGATGAGCATTGACTCAGGAACAGTGCTACTGAGTGATACTGAGTCTGCAGATGGAAAGGATTAGTAACTTTAGATTATCCAGGAGGGTTTGACAACCTGTCCTTTTCCTTTTAAAGTGTGGACCTCTTAATCAAAGCAGTAAGACAACTAAGTCATTTCTATACAATGGAAATGGCCAGAACTATTGCATCTGGCATCATCTGTGGTTGTGAGGTTTATATAGGAAATAATTATGGAGCACAAATGGGGTCATAGTCACTTGACTAAATGCTGGAGATATAGAAATACTTTTATGGTGCTTAATTTTAGACTTTAAACAAATTCTTCAAAATTTAAGGCAAAGCCAAGGTAAATACTTCACTGAGTGTATATGTGTGTGTGTGGGGGGGGGGCAGGTAGAGGTGGGGGCACATGGGATTGTTATTGCAGTGAAAACTGTAAGACTGATGCTTACAGGGGAAGAAACACAGAGTTATCTCTATCTCACTCAATGACTGGGCTCTATAGCATCTTTTGTGCGAACAAACTCATTTCATTCACTTATTTTCTCATTCACTAAATACCTACTATGTGCTACACATGGTGCTATGCATTTGGTAGGCAAGAGACAGAAATTCCTTCTTCCAGAGAAATTACAGTACTTCCATTTCAGGTCACAAATTAGAGTTTTAAAAAATGAACAGTTACTGCTTATTTCTCATCTTCCCTACTTTAGCTACCTAGAATAATAAAATAGTTTCTGACTTCTACTGATAGTTTTAGTAAAAGGTTCAATAAATGTCTCACTCTGCTTTGCATAAGAATCATACCATGTTACTAGTATTTCTAAGATTTAGAAGGTGCACCTCTTCCTTATGTTTATACTATTTCTTTATAGGCTCATACTCTGAGAGAATTATAAGGAAAACATTTCTGCTCACTGATCTCATTTCTTCCAAGTAAGCACACAATTCTCAGGATTTGACCTGTTGGTAATGTAGATACGAATATTGCTCTGATCCTTTGATATCTACTTGAAGATCTACTTTCAAAAACTCCAACATGACACACGGATGTTTCAGCCAAGGTTTTAAGGACTTGGGAGAAGTATGTCATAAGGCTAATAAATATTTCTGTATCCTAAAAACTCTGTTTAAGTGAATTGCTCAGAATTTCACAATCCAGATATTTTTGTAATAACCAGGGGACTGTTAGAAATGACATAACATGTAGCAGAATTGTTATCCCCCATTATTTCAGAAAATTCTTCATATCAACTTCTTAAACCCACTGAAATTAAAATCTATTTCCTACATTAAATGTATTATATTTTCCATCCTTAAAAATAACATAATGAGATATCAATCTCAAATACACATGAAATGCATGGATGGTAAATATTGGAAACTAGGAGATGCTAATATCATTTATTATGCATCCACTATATTCCAAAATATTCCAAAATATACTACTATATTTTTAGTCATCACACATTACAAAATTATGTTTAGCACTGAAAATGATGACAATGTGAATTTTTACAGATGAGGCAACTAAGTCTAGAAGAAATTGAGTAATTTTCCTATAATCAAGCAGAATTTCAATCTAGTCTAACTGCACAGCAAGTTGTTCTATCCCAACACCAGTCTAACATATATTAATCAACTTTCTGACTCACTGAAGATGGAAATTTAATTCTGCTGACTTATTTTAAAAGAGAAATATGCCACGAGAACTCCTTTAAAAACAATCATCTACTTTTAGCCATTATGGAGTAACTGACAATTGACTAGTCCTGCTATTGTAATTAAAATTTTTTTTAAAAACTGGACAAAGATCTAGGAAAAGGTCTATTCCAACTTTATAAAATAAGATGCCAATAACTATTATCATTTTTAAAAAAGGAAACAAATAAGGTCATCTGTGAAAACCCTTAGATTTTCATCTGGAGGCAAATTTATAACTGTAGAGAAAGAATCCAAAGCAGAGCATAAGCAGGTTTGCTAAACTGAGAAGATAAACATCAGAGTTAAAGGAAGATGAAGTGGCAAGAATTTGTGAGGCAGAAAACAAAGAGAAATATTCATGATGATGAAGAGGTCAATTCGTAAAGAAAATGTGAATAAACATAAAATAGAGTTTGAAAGCACATGAAGTAAAAACTGATGTAAGAACTAACGTAAGTGACCAAGAATTGCCGAAATCGTCTTGGGAAATGAGAATCAAATTAGAAAAGTTATACTTTCAAATTTCAAAACTTACTGCAATAATAGTGTAATCAAGACAGAGTGGTACTGACATAAGGGCAGATATATAAATAAACGGAAGCAAATTGAAAGGCTAGAAATAAACCCATCTGTGTATGATCAACTGATTTTCAAAAAAGGCACCAAGATTATTTAATGAGGCAAAGAATATCTGAATTTTCAAAAAAAAAAAAATAATACAGAGAGAGTCCTGTACGAGGAGGGACTCTAAGAAAAACCCGAATTATCTTTTGGACAGATGGGCCCTTTGTAATACGGGCTTCCCCCACTAGGTAAGTGTCCTAGAAACCCATCGGCATGAGTGGACCAGCTAGCATTGTTGTGAGAGGCTGCATCCAGCTTCAGTGAATTTTTTTGTGGAAAATAAGTAACTGGTTCTTCCACCTTGACAACTCACCTGCTGACACAAAGCAGAGTGTTCAGCAGTTTTTGACCAAAAATGGCATGACTCCCATGCCCCATCCTCTCTATTCCCCTGTTCTCACCCCAAGTGATGGTTTTCTTTTTTGTTTGTTTGTTTGTTTCCCTGGATTAAAAAAAGTCCTTAAAGGGAAAAGTTTTGCCAGTGTGGGAGAGGTGAAACAAAAAACAGCAGAAGCACTAAAAGGCATCAAAACTGACACAAGACTGCTTGCTGTACTGTCCTGAGACATGGATTCTCTCTTCAACACTGTTTTGAGCAGCAGAGAAGCATCTCAATAGATTTATTGCATCAAAAGGAGAGTACTTTGCCGGGCTCGGTAGCTCAGCCTGTAATCCTGCGCCTTGGGAGGCTGAGGTGAGTGGAT
>CAUYQG010163368.1:0-11350 GCA_963574415.1 Tarsius wallacei
TACTTGGAAGGCTGAGGCGGAAGGATCGCCGGAGCCCAGCAGGTGGAGGCTGCGGTGGCCAGGAGTGGCCACTGCACTCCAGTCTGGGCGACAGAGTGAGACTCCAACTCAAAAAAAAAAAAAAAAGAGGAATGTAAATTAGTACCTCTAGGAAAAACAGAATGGAGATTTCTCAAAAAACCAAAAATAAAACTACCATAGGACCCAGAAATCTCACTACTGATTATCCATCCCCTCAAAATAAATCATTATGCCACAAAGATACTTGCACTCATGTTTATGGAAGCCCTATTCACATTAGAAAAAATTTGGAATCAACATAAGTGTCCATCAGTGAATGAATGTTTAAGAAAATATGATACACACACATAACACTCCCTCTTTCTCTCTCTCTCTCTCTCTCTCTCTCCCTCTCTCTCTCACACACACACACACACACACACACAGCAATTCTATTCAGCAATTTTAAAAAATGAAATCATATACTTTGTAGCAAAATGAATGGAGCAATAGGCAATGATCTTAAGTGAAGAATGAAACACTAGAAAGTCAAATACCACATATTTGCATTCATAAGCAGAATCAAATAATGTGCACAGATAGACATAGAGTGTGAAATAATAGACAATGGAAACTCAGAAGGCTGGGAAAATTGGATGGGATAAGGGATTAAAAATTACATAATGAGTACAATGTACATTATTCAAGTGATGGTTACTCTAAAAGCCCAGACTTCACCATTATGTGACATATCCATGTAACAAAACAGCACTTGCATCTCTTACATTTATTAAAAACAAAACAAACAAACATATAAAATCTTCCCTCTTAGAATTGCTTTTGCTGTATCCCATAAGTTTTGGCATGTTGTCTTTTTCATTTTCATTTGTCTCAAGTTGTGTTTTAATTTCCTTTTAATTTCTTCTTTGGCCAATAGTTGTTCTGGACCATATTGTTTAATATCCACAAATGTGTTAATTTTCCATTGTTTCTTTTGTTATTGATTCCCAGTTTAGCATAAGTGTGGTCAAAACAGAGACTTGATATGATTTTGATCTTCTTATATCTGTTAAGACTTGTTTTGTGGCCTGACCTAAACTATGATTTATACCGGGGAATGTTCCACATGCACTCAAGGAGAATGTATATTCTGGTGTTGTTAAGTGGTATGTTCTGTATAAGTACAGTAAGTCCATTTGCTCAAAAGCAGGGGTCCCCAACCCCTGGGCCATGGACAGGAAATGGTCCTTGGCCTGTGAGGAACTGGGCTACACAGCAGGAGGTGAGTCGCTGGTGAGTGAGCAAAGCTTCAAACTTCATCTGTTATCGACACCCACTCCCCATTGCTTGCATTACCTCCTAAACTCAGACTCTCCTTAGATCAGCTGCGGGATTACATTCCCAGAGGAGCGCAAACCCTATTGTGAACTATGCATGCAAGGGACCTAGGTTCCATGTTCCTTATGAGAATCTGCCTGATGATCTGAGGTGGAGCTGAGGCGGTGATACTATCGCTAGGCAGAGGCTGCAAATACATATTTAAAATAGCAATAAGATTTGACGTCCCCTCCCCCACCCCCATCCATGGAATAATTGACTTTCATGAAACCTATACCTGTTGCCAAAATGTTGGGGACCACAATTCTAAAGTGTAGATCAAGTCCATTTTTTTTCTTATTTTCTGTGTGGAAGATTTGTCTATTCTTAATGTGATGTGTTCACATCACTTAAGATTATTCTGTTGGGGTTTATATCTCCCTTCAGATCTCTTTTTCTATTTTAAAGATGTGGGATACATTCAGGATTAGGTATACAAAGGTACATTGTACAGGTAAAGTTCGGGCCTCCCTTTTGTCCCCACTTTGCCTGGTCTAAGATCAGGTACCCTTATTGATGTTGTGTCACCCTCCCCCGAAACCCAATAGTATCCCACTACTGCCAAACCCTTTCTTATAGTATTATATAAATGTTTAGGATCCACTTATGAGTAAGAACATGGGATTCTGTTCTTTGTTTTTGTGATAGATCACTGAGTATTATAGACTCTAAAGCCATCCAAGTTGCTGCAAAGTCCTTATGTTTGTCCTTCTTTATAGCTGCATAATATTCCATTGAGTATATGTACCACATTTTTTTAATCCAGTCAGCTTCGATGGGCAACATGGTTTGTTCCATGTTTTTGCTGGATCCTCCCACATTTCTTACACATAATCTCATTTAATATTCACAATAGCCATGTTATATAGTTATTTCTTCTATTTTAAAAATAAAAAATGACATTCAAAGAGGTTATATTGGCCAATGTAGATCTTGATCACGGTTTTTCTAATTTCAAGTCTAGTGTTCTTTTCATGGCCTCTTGCCTGGAGCAGGTAAAGATGCAATTTGGCATTAATGATAAGGTGTACTGATTTAGTCTATCACTTGTGTTTGCAAATGCCTGTTTCATACGCTCATTCATTTAATCATTCATTCAACAAACGACCACCAAAGACTGCTTCCTGAAAGCTTATAGAAGTACCAAGACGAGCAGACATGGTTCCTTTCCTCAAGTCACTCAAATATTAGGTGTTAACGTGGATGTGTATGCTGCCATTGGTCACAAAGTAGGGCTGCCGAATCAGATTAAGGGCTCACGATAAACTTCTTAGAAGAAGTTATGTCTGCTGTGTACTGAAGGTTGGGCATATTCAGCATGGTAATATGACAGAGGAAAGCTGTTCCAAGCAGAGATACAAGTGTGTGTGAAAACTGACATGAGAAGGGATATGGCCAGGCTGAAGAATCATGAGCAGATTAATACCACCGAAGTACAGACTGAGGGAGACACATCCAGCAAGATTACAGCCTGACCACGAACTGCTCATTGTGTTGAAGATTCTGAATTTTACAGTAGCGACAGGACTGTTGAAAAAGTTTGAGCTGTGTGTAAAATAATCTGATTTCTGTTTTAGAATAATCTCTTTTGAAACAGCCTAAAGGCAGGATTGAAGGAAGGCAAGAATGGCACACTGTATCATGGTGGCAAGCATGAAGAAGAAGCCACCTGAGGCCAAGAGGCAGAGGAAATTGAGGAGGAACAGGGACTTATTTAGAAGACTAACTAGTATCTTAAAAGGATGAGGGCATTTCATCTATTGTGATAGGAGGGAAAGCAAACAATTATGAAGTTACTTCTGGAAGTCCTCTGCTAGTCTGCTGAGATGTAAAGGGGAAGATGATGGGAAGGGGACCTTTGTGTGAAATAGCCACCAAAGAACAGGCACTATTGAGAGGTCTACCAAGGATTCACTGGCCAGGAGGTAAAGGCAACTGGCAGCATGCAGGAAAGTGAAGGTATTTGGGCTGGTCAATTCAGGGCTTTCTCAGAGCCTACAGCTGTTATAAATACACTTAAAATACACTAGAAATTTTTTAAAAGTTCTATAGTATTGCTTGCTTTGGTGACTAATATGAACAAAAAATCTCTTTTGGAATTCTTCCTATCGATTGCTTTTTTTCACAAATATAGGTGAACTTGAGAGCTTTGAATCAGACAGGGTCTGTTTTAAATCTCCAAGCCTCCATTTTCTTGTCTATAAAACTATAAGAATGTTACCAGTATAATTGGTGATGGTTAAAGGATGATTAAAAGAAACACTTGGCTGGGGCCAGTGGCTCATGCCTGTAATCCTAACACTTTGGGAGGCCACGGTAGGAGGATCGCTTGAGCCCAGGAGTTTGAGACCAGCCTAGGCAGTATAGTAGGACCTCTCCAAAAAAATTAGTTGAGTGTGGGGTCATGCACTTGTGGTCCTAGTTACTCGGGAGGTGAGCCTGGAGGATCTCGAGCCTAGGTTGAGGATGCGATAAGTAGTGATGGTGCCGCTGCACCTTAGCCTGAGTGACAGAGTGAGATCCCAACTCAAAAAATATAACTTAGCATAATACTTGGCGAGTATTTGTTGTCTAATAAGCGACAGACACTATTAATGCCACTGCTACTAACAACCACCATCAGAGTATGCAGTACATTTTAGCAGTCCCTGGGGTTCCTCTGGAATTCCAAGTTCTATGAGAAATTGGAAATCACATAATTTAGCCATGTTTTTCTTCTAATCTCAGGTGACCATGCAACACTTGAAAAGCAAGACGACTCTAGATTTTGTAGCAAACGTGTGGCTCTCTTGGATCCAAGAAGACGGGGATATTGTCTGTGAGCTTCCTGTGGTAAAAGGAGGACAAGCCACTTTTCCACGTATGTTCTTAATCCCCAGTAGCATCTATTCTATGTACAAACTGTTTTGTAGTTACTTACATTTGTTTCTGAACTATTTAGTTACAGAATATTTTTCCTACCACTTCTAAGAGAGTTGTTCTATCCATGGAGAAGTGACTTTTTCAGTGTCACAGCATGAGTCACTGGTAGATCTGGGATTAAATATAATCCCTAAATGGTTCTTGTGTCCCAGCTGCAGTCACAGAGGCTAAAGCTGTGAGAAATAAGAAACATCATGGCTTTGTCTCGCCCAGCTTTGCCTGGGTCAGCTGGCTCCTTCATGCCCTCACCTCGCTTTTGACTTACTCTCTCATCAAACCTTATATTATTTTAAACATGAAACATCATTTACAATAACATTGTCATCTTTGCCACTAAAATAGTAAGCACAAAATATCCTCCTATATTACATATAGAACAGTCTTTGAAAAAATCTTTTATTTCTCTTTCTGAAAAGGCAATAAACCTTCTGGTCATTTGTTCATGGTGTAAAGATGCCCGTTTATAATTCAAATTAATACTTGAAGGGTCAAAGATCTCTCAATTGATAGAAAGTCCCCAATAGAGGAATTCTCATATGATTTTTTTGTTATAGCCTGAGAACCTATGGAACTGGGTTTTACTTGTATGAATTCCAAGGTAACACTTTCTTCTTGTTTTCTCCCCCTGTTGCTTTGCCAGTAGTGAGATACCAGGTAGATGTCTACACTGGGCAGTTGAAGCAAGCAGACACAGAGTCTGAGGTTTCCCTCTGCCTCTATGGGGAGAGGGGAGACTCTGGCCTTAGACGACTGTACAGATCTAACATGCCAGTAAGATTTCAAAAAGGACAGGTGAGTCTGTGTAAATCATGATCCCAGCTTCTTAGTGTCTCTCTGAGGATGGCCGTATATGATTTAAAATTTAAAAGATGCTTGACTCTCTTCAAATTTTAGTTTTAAGACATCTTTAGCACAACTTTTCCTGACCTGACTTCATAATGTGCTTTGTTTTAGAGGTTGTTCTTAAAAGAAAAATGAGACACACTAAACCAATGATAGATGATAAAACAAAGAAAAAGATATTAAAAATTTGTGATAGTGTAAGAAAAAAATGAGTTGGAAAGATAGGGAAAGTATATATGAGGATGTGCTGTCAAGTACAAAGCATTATTTTAAAAGGTCATAGGAAGGCCATTATAGTATATTCCATATAATAACACATTGGCCTTTCTTTCAACCTCTTGAATGGAGCCAACTATATTATTTTCACACTTATGCCTCTCATTATTTCCTTTTGTCCTTTATACTAGCATGAGCCTTTCTATATATTAGATGTCTGAGAAGTTACAGTGAGATATTTATCCACCTACATAATTTTTGTTATATTATTGTATATGGAAAGACAGTACTATTTAGAATTCTGGGATTAAGACTGAGGATTGTATAATCTACAAGTATATTTTTAAGAAAAAAGACTCCTTAAATCACTTTGAAAGTGCTGCATCTCAGACTTTTCTTTTTCGGTTTGTGAAGTATTTACGAAATATCAGAGATCTTAAAGCTTGCCTGTTCCTTTTATTTGTCACTGTATATTACACAAAGGCTTTCATCTGGATGAATAGGAAAGCTAGTTCTGCTTCGGGTGAGACAAAAACACAATTAGGACTATTTTTGAGATTCCCAAGTGTATTCTTAATTTTGAGCAGAAATAAAATTTTAGATACTATATTATTATTATTATTATTATTACACTATGTGATCAGTGAAGCTGTCTCCTAAAGAACCCTGCTGGTTTTGCACTGGTCCCAGACTCTTTCACCCTATCACTCTGCGATACATGGTGAAGGCTTCATCTCTCCAGCTGCCTGCTGGCTGGTTGCCAGCATGTGTCATTTTGCAGTAGTGTTGTATCATGTGATGTTCCATGCTAAGATCTCTCAGGTTATCTTTATGATGATCTTCTTCAGTTCATCACTGTGTTTGGCATTTACCAGAGAGTGAGAGGGCATGTGTTATGAACTGAACTAAAATTAGTAGGGGGTAGAATTGCAATTAGTATATAAAGAAGAGTAAGTCATGGGTTCAGTGGTATGTTTTGAAGTTTAGAATGAAAGACATGGTTGTTTTTCTTCCCTGGTTCACTTTAGATTTTACATTTTTCCATTAATTTCTTCAGTGCATGGAATGTAATAGAAATGCCAAATAATTTCAAGAGTTTTGTACTCAAGAAACTGTGACAACAGACTCAGAGTTTTGTTATCAGAATTTTTCATACTGGCCACTATTCACTTCATAAACTATTGATTGGGCTGGTTGTCATTTTTCCCTACAAGGTGTCCAGTGGTGTCATCAAAGGCAGTGACATACATAACAGTTTAATTCTGTCTTCAAATCTAAAGCTCCTTTAAGATACAAGAAAAATTCAGAAAGTTGATTCAGGCAATTTTTCTGGACCTCAAGTTGGGGCTTATCCCAAAGCAGACCATTAGATGAAGACTGGTGTACAAGTAATTTATCTGGGAGATAATCTAGATAAGCACCTGAGAAGTGAAAGAGTGGGGACACTGAGGCAGGGAAGGAAAATAGCCAATACAGGGACACTAGTGAGCTGGTCACTGATGAGGCTCCTTTTTTGCTAGGGACCTTCAGAGAAACCTGTGGAACATACCTCAGAAGCATCCCACAGGGGAAGCCCTCAGGCAGAGAAGCAGGAGACACAGGAGACTGAGATAGAAAGCTGTCAGCGTACCTAAACTCTCTACCAAAGCAGTAGGTGAACCCAGAAATAGACCCAGAAGACACATGGAAATCAGCATTAGTCACATCTACTATAACAGGTGATGTGTGTCATGAAATGTCCCTTGTAAAGGCACACTAGGGATGTTGGAAGTGACAATGAGATTATCTAGACACACCCAAGGAGAAGCACAAACAATCATCATCTAGTTAACAGAAACATCATTATTGGACTAGTAATGGTTTTGGTCTGGCTTAAATAAGAGATTTCTAATACCACATGGAACCAAAGGTTGAGACCCAGGTGGTATATCTTCAAATATCAAATTAAAACTCAACCTGGTCACAATGTAGGGGGCTGTGTTAACAGCGATACAATACAAGCAATACTGGATTCACAATTTTAATGTAGAGTAACAGTAGCTAACCACCAACTGTCATTTCTGGGAATTTGTCAGACTTATTAAAATTCATGGACCCTTTCCTCAAATAATTTTAGGATGGTTATTCTCAACGGCAATCTGTGAGGAAGTAATGTGCAAAGGAGTTCTTTTTATTCCAATCGGTATCGCCTAGACTTCGGGTCCTACATCTCTCCAGAAATGTCAATGTATTTTTTGACATAACAAACTACTTTTATTTAGGAATGAGGATTCCAGGATGCCTTTCCACAACAACCTCAAAGTGCTCTATTTTTACTTACAGAGGAAAAAGCAAGAGAGGAATTTACTGAAGAACAAAGGGTAGGAGAGAGAGAGAAAGTTGGTCCAACAAGTCTCAGAAGTAGATCAGCATTCATGGAAAAGAAATGTGTTGAACAGTAGGTCACATAGTTGTCAATCTGACCACCTCATAACTACTTCCCAGGGACAGGGGTCTAATGAGAGAAAAGCCACAGACTGGAAGCCTTTGTGTTAGGGTTGGTTTGTTTGTTGCACTGGATGCTACTACGAATTGAGAAAATAAAACTACAAGAGAGAGAGAGAGAAAAAAAAAGCCAGAAATATATTTTTAATGTATAAAAAGTAATTTGCTTATTTTTCATCTTTTGTTGCCCCTTTTGATGCTAACGGTAGTGGCATTATCTCTTTTGAAGTATTGTGCTGCTGCTGGCGGTCTTTGGGCTATTATTATTGCCTGCATTTGTCAGTGCCGGGCTCTCGTAATTTCTGTTGGGCTTTTCTCTGTCTCATGCATTAGATTGATACATTTCAAGTGGAGGCAGTGTCGCTTGGAAAACTGCAGAAGGTGCTGTTGCACTGTGAGGCCAGTGACAGATCACAGTACTGGTACTGTGAAAAGGTCATAGTCAGAGAACCTGGTACTGCCTCTGAGTCCATCTTCACCTGTGAAAGGTAATGCTGGTCTCTGTAATACTTAAAAGAGCGTTGCACAGTGGATGATGGCGTGTGTGTGTGTGTGTGTGTGTGTGTGTGTGTGTGTGTGTTTAGGTCGTGGATTTGTTTTATTTACTCAGGATTTCACATCATACATCATACACTGATTGCCTGAGTACATAATCTTTTGCTAAACATTGTAAGCAAGTCCTATCTTGTAATATTTCATTATTACAATGTTATGTGTGCTCCAAAATCATCGAAAGTTTAAACTGAATATTATTGCGTGTGAGAATATTGTTTAAATGTTTTTTTATATTACCAAAATTGTAGTGTTACAATAATTTTATAGGGAAATTAAATGAGAATTTTACAGAGAAGAATTTTCAGAACAGAATGCAAGAAAGACAAAGATTGAATTCTAGATCAGTTGGGCTTTCAATTGAGACCCATAAGGGCAAGTCCTGGAATCAACTCCCTCCATGCCTGACCTGACCTTGCAGCTGTTAGGTTTGAGCCCAAGGTCTCACAGTTACTCCCTTCTTGAAATCTCATCAGGTTAAACACCTCCTTGCTTAAGAACGTACCTCTTATTTTCCCAGGAAGAAACCTGGCTCTCTAGATTTTTGCTGATCCCTGCTCTCTCAAGAAACTCTTAGTTTTGGCTAGATGAACATTTACACATTTCGTTGCTTGGCCTGTCGATCACAGGCAGAAGATGAGCCCCAGATGCATGAATGAGATTGAGTACTATCAGATTTCTATGTCAGACCCCAACCTATTGTGGACATGAGAGTAAGAAACTTTGGACTTCATTTCGAAGTTTTGAATCTTCAATGTTGGAGCCTACTTTGTAGCTTTTTTTTTTTCTCAATAGATAATCAACAGGAAATGAGACAGTATAGTACAGGCAAAACAGGGACAGTGGGAAATTCAAGGGTGTAGATTTGGAGATGTCAAGACAATTGCAACTGTAAGTACTAAGCAAAAAGTGGAGTGAAAGATAATGAGGTAATTCCACTAAAAATACTGAAGGCATGCCACTGAAAATCGCAGACAGCAAAGATGATTGGAGATGACTACACATGAAGAGAGCAGTGAGATCCATAGGCAGCCCTCCCCTTTTTTTTTTTTTTTTGCTTTTTTAGTCGTTACATTCACTCAATTCCCTGTTCAGAGTGTCTGTGTAATTCAACCCTTCTTTTTCCTTACTACTACTCTGCTCTTATCGATGCCTTTGTTTCATCAAAATTAGCTCATTGCACTAGTGTCATTGTCGTTCGAGCTTTTCTTCTCCAGTCTACCTGCCCACTACTTCCACACTAGTCTTACTATGATAGTCATTCGCATTATTTTGACTTTACCTTATCGCTTCTTCTCTCAGTCTTTCTTTGTTTCATATAGAATTCTTTAGTATTTTATTGTACAGTTTTCATCTGAACATTTTCAGGAAAAAAACGTGTGGGAAAATATTGTTTTAAAAGTTGTATTTTTTAAAATTTATTTTTTATTTTTATTTCAATAGCTTTGGGGAGGGGTACAAATAGTTTTTTGTTCTGGGCTTTATGTGCATCCCCCACCCCTACCCGTGCACATGGACTTGATCGGTGGTTTTTTTGGTCCCTTTGCCACTCCCCTACCTTCTGACTCTCCAGTGTCCATTGTATCATTCTCTGTGTCTTTGCACATCCTTAGTTTAGCCCCCACTTAAAAGTGAGAACATGCGATGTTCCTGAGTCAGTTCAAATAGATGTTGTTCTCCACTTCTATCCAAGTTGCTGAAAAAGACATTATTTCATTCTAAAAGCTGTATTTTAATTACATCACCCCTGTTTAAAAATCTTCAGGAATCCCCATTGCCTACTAAAAAAGCAGCAAAACAAAACAACCAAAAAACTTCGTGATCTTTCCGTAGAAGGCTTTTTATCATCGAATCCAGTTTCCCCCCTCCAGTTTGTTTTCACAACTGTCCTCTTGCAAGATCTAACTGCAATTAGACCACCTGTCATCGCCTGTACAAGTTCTGCTCCATTTCGCTTCTGTCTCTTAGAGTGTGCTATTCTTCACTCACTATGCCCCTTCTTACTCTACTCTCACTGTTACAATCCTGTCTATCTTTCAAGTTTCCATTCAAATTTGTCCTATAGCATGATTTCATTGGCCCAACTAGAAAAATGTCTCTATTCTCTCAATGTTTACTCGGAACTTAGCATGCACAGGCAGCCTCATCTGATGAGTGAACAGGACTTGGGCATCACTTCCCAGCCTACTCCTACCCACAGCACACAGGCATCTCACGAACCGAATGATAGCTTTATTTTATTCTAGGAGCTGTTTCATTTAGGGATTTCTTCTTATGTTCTGATGTACTTTGTGACATTACTCTGTTGATTTATCTTAAATATGAAATCTCCTAGGAGGCAACTTAGATGTGTTCATGGTCATGTTCATGCCTATACATAGATGTCACGCCACCACCTCACCACTGTTACCCGCTGCCTCCGCCCATCATCTCCCATACCACCTAACTCTTGTTTGTGCTACGCCACCGTGACCTCCTCTGGAAGGAAGAGATATAAGTGGTAGCTTAATTAGTTTTAATTAGTTGCATCTGAAAAAAATTTAATTACAAAGTATATTAAGTAACTAGATATAATATGACGAATATGTCCCATCCCGAATGGTACCAAATGCTAATATTTTATACCTTGCACATAGTAGATCCTAGAGGAATGGTAGCCAGTGCTCATTTATACAACATCCTGATGAAGATAGTAAGTTATAAAAGTCATTCCTTCCTATCGTTTAGATATAAAGAGCTGAGGCAGTCATTGCTTCTTAAGCAGTAGAGTGTGGCTCTAGGAACAGAACATGAATATGGCAGGTTTCTTTCTAATACAGAAGGAAACAAAAAACTGCTCTGAAGTCACTTAAAGTTGCTTCTGTGATCCCAGAGCCTTTTCTCTTCATGTGAGGGGTCAGGGACTGTGTCCTTCAAGGCATATGGAGTCTGGAAGGCTGCTCTGAGGGAAAAGAGA
>CAUYQG010163370.1:0-24720 GCA_963574415.1 Tarsius wallacei
AAAAAAAAAATCCAAAACCAAAACAAGTACTGACTAAAACATAAAGAAAACACACACAGGAAGAAAAAGAGCTCCCTCAGCGGCCGTTTCTGGAACTTCAGGTTCCTTTCCCAAGCACCATCACTGCCTCTGTCTACTAGCTGTGGTATGGAGTGGGCTCTGATCTCCAGCCCTTCCCCTCTGCTCTTGGCAGGCCGATGGGGTTGCTCTTATCATGGGTCAGACAGCCCACGGGCTGGTATGGGAGGAGGGTGAATCGATCCAGACTCACCCAACTTGTCTGCTGCTGCTGTCACTGAGTCCCCCACTCAGATCAGTTGTGTCCATGCCTGGTCCAGTGTGGGGGTGGGTTGTCTGTCTCTCTGTGTTCTGAAGTTTCCTCTTTGAATTAATGATTATCGATCTCAGAGGGGTGTGGAGATCGCCTCTGGGTCCCAGGTTGGAGGTTGAACAGAACTGGGAGGGGGCAATGCAGGTCTCTGCCCAGTCCTGGGCCAGAGAAAAGGGCAGTGGTTGGTGTCTCCTCGCTGCTGGTGGGGCTAAGCTCCAGATTTCCTTGCTGTGCCCTCTCCACGGTTCCCACTGCTAGTGCCCGGCCTGTTGCAGCAGGTGATGGTGTGGGCCAGATGTCAGGGGCTGTGGAGCAGCTGACCTCCACTGCCTCCTCCCGAGAGACCCCCTGAGAATGCAAATTTCAATTTTAAGGTCTTCCTTCTTATATCACATCTATGTTTTCTCGTTAAAAATTAATAAAAGATATAGTTTTATTTTCAACCTGTTTTTTAAAAGTTTCATAAAATTTCAAAAAGAAAATGAAACAGTTTATTCATGAAAAATAGATTTTGATAAAAATAACTTTCCATTTTTAATATAATGGTATGAAATTAGTAGGATAAATTATAATACTAATATAGAATATGATTCAGCTTTTCTTTTTCTATTTAAATAAATGAGATTATTCTACTTTTATTTAATCTATTTGTCCTATCATCTATCTATCTATCTATCTATCTATCTATCTATCTATCTATCTGTCTATCTCTATCTTTCTATCTGGCATAGGTCAAATTTATCTCATGATTCACACAAAAGTAAAGCTATATCAAAGCTGGTACTTATTGAATATTTATTATGTGCCAGGGTCTGTACAACATGTTGAGTAAATGTTATTTCAGTTAATCATCACATCATCTCTATGAAATAGGGTTTATCATCATTATAATTTTATGATTGAAAAAAGAAGTCTCACCTCGTTTCCTGAAGTTTCCCAAGCTAGTAGATTTGGGAGTATTAGAATTAGACAGTCACACTGCTAAGATCTTTGCTTCAAAAATATTACATTTGCTTGATCTTTGGAATACAAAGGTCCCATTATATTGTCTCTATCCTCAACTAACATACAATCTATTTCCATAGGAAATTATTATTATAAAATGATAAACTGATTGAATAGTAATATAAGCATAACAATTTTCATAGAGTACTCTGGGAAGATCCTACTGAAAAGGTAGAATTTGAGCTGAGTCTTCCAGAATGAATGAGAAATGTTCAAATTGCTAAAGCAGATCTGGGAGTTAAGGTTGAAGAAATAGTGGGTGAAACACTATGGGCTTATGAAAGCATTGTGTATCTGAGAAAGAAAAATTATAGATATTAAAGTTTGGAAGTAGGGTGGATTCTTACAAAAAAAGTCCTGTGGTTTGACATATTTCTTTCTCTCTCAGTGTTTAAAACACGCACACACACACACACACACACACACACACAAGCACACACACAAAAGTCGCCTGAGAAAAGATATGTTCTAGTCTCCCAAATTACTGAGAAATGACACCTCTATTTTTACCACTGTTGACAGCTTGACATAATTTTTTTTTTCCATTTCTGCTCAGTGAAATAATTTGGTCTTTATTGGACAGCCCTAAAGGTTTAGAGTCCAGACTGTGTCCAGCAGAGTGACTGCAGTTTTCTACCATTTTCACTTATTTCCATCCTTAACAGCCTAATTACAAATAAACGGTGATTGCCCAGGCTGTCTCTAACATCGATGTGTGGAGAAATATGGCAGCAATGTGGCAGGCGGAAGCAGTTAAAACTGTGAATCACCTAAGGTAAGGAATATCCAATTTCAACTGAGTCAGGAAATGAGCAATAACATTTTCAGGCAACGACTAAAGAAGCTTTACCCTGGGAGAAAGGTAAACTGTATTGTCAGCAGCTTATCTTTCCAAAGTTTCTTTGTCTTTCCAGTTGTAAGAAAATGTAAAACTAATAAGAGGACTGATAAACACAAGTTTATTTGCAAAAGCTCATAGTAGCATTGCCTTAGGAATTAGAAAAATTATGAGACTATTATGTGTATGTACTTTATCTCCAACTACATCCATGTAATTAAGATGTTCGTGCACAATCAAAATTATTTGTTTCTAGTACAAAATAAAAATATTAAGAAAAATTCTACACATATGGGAAAAAAGAAGGAAAAAACCATATTTTTCATTGTCCTTACTATCCAGGGAAAATTTTGTGAACACTTGGTATTTATTTTCAGTATCTTTATGCATGATTGTTAATATTAATATTGCCATATTTATTTGAATCTATTTTAAATGGACATTGATTTATAGAATTATAAATAATAACTTGATAAGCATCACATTTTCTGAGCGAACTTTCCATACACTTCTGCTTTGGGTGGCATCATTGTCACCATCAAATCTATTAAATTCTGTCCATAAATCATCAAATTTGATCCCACTGTGGCTCCTTTATAGTAAAACATCAAATAATGTCTTATTTTTTGATATGTAGCAAATACACATGTAGGCTCATGTGTATTAGCATTTGACAGCTGTGGGACTTTCTGGAAAATTAATGTAGACTAATTATCAGCTGGAGTCCCTGCCACTTTGAAGTTAGGTAAGCATTGCCTGACCCTCCTTTGGAAGTCTAACCTTGGCATTTGTGTTAATTTCCCCATTACTTCATTCTTCAGTAAACTCTTGCTCTAAGCCTCCGGTTCCAATGATTTACTTCAGGTTATGAATTAACTCATCTGTCCTAACAGGGCACTCTGGTTACTCTCCCTGTTGACTCAGACCCAGAATTCACCCAGTTCCATGATTTCCATAAAGTAAATGAACAAACTAATGAATAAACCAAACTCTCACTCAAGCTATTTGCCTGCTTAAGTTTAGATGGGAGGTGTGTGTTGTCATGAGTTTGGGGCATGATATTCCCACAATATGACCAACTTTAAAGTGGATATTTCCATCTTGAATGCTGTTTAGTTTTTGTTCCTGAGTTAGTTCACTAAGGAAGATATTCTGCAGTTCCATTCAAGTTGTTCCAAAAGACATTTTATTCTTTTTGATCACTGAATAGTATTCCATAGTGTTCCATCCATCACATTTTCATTATCCACTGATTAGTTGATGGGCATTTAGGTTGATTTCAGATCTTTGTGATTGTGGATTGTGCTGCGATGAATATACGAGTGCAGGTGTCTTTTTTTGTTTAACAATCTCTGTTCCTTTGGGTAGATACCTCATAGTGCGGTTGCTGGGTCAAATGGTTGATCTACTTCTAGTTCCTTGAGAAATATCCATATTGATTTCCATGTTCTCACTTATAAGTGGGAGCTAAACTAAGGGTGTGCAAAGACATAGAGAATGATATAATGGACACTGGAGATTATTCAGAAGGAGGAGAGGGGAAGAGGCGGAGGGAAAAAAAATCTCTTGCGTATAATTGCCCAGGTAGGGGTGGTGGGCACACTCAAAGCCCAGACCAAAACTATTTGTACCCCCTAAAGCTACTAAAATAAACCAAAATTAAAAAGTAAAAACAATAAAACAAATTTTTTAAATGACTAAAAAAAAATCTTTAGCCACCCTATAAGTGAGAATTTTTCATGGGCCAGCTCACCTCATGCAGCGCTTCTGCCTCAGACTGGTTTGTTAACTTTGTTCTTCTTTGTCAAGTTATTTCTTTCTTATTCCCTTGACTTGCATTTCCCTAGTAATGAGTAGCCCCAACTCAGTCTCATTTTATTTGCAGAGGAGTAAATTCATGCCTTTTCAACTCCTATTATGGAAACATTGCATATCCAGACTCATTAAAGAGCTCAGAGAGGAGTGATGTCTTTTATTTATTAATTCTTAGACTGTCCATTACACTAGTTTTTGAAACAAAATAATTCCCTCATAAAATATTGGCAACACCAAATACCTAGATCTTGCAATTAGAAAATCAGCAAATGCAACTTTTTTTCTTTTCTTTTTAGTTTTTATATAGAAATAATTTTATAAATATATTTGTCTTTTAAGTCTTTTTAGTATATTCTGAAATTCAGGGTTTTGAAGTGTGATTTAGAAAACTATGTGGACTTTTTAATGCTCAACATCACTCATCATCAGAGAAATGCAAATTAAAACCACAATGACATATCACCTCACACCAATCAGATTGGCTATTACTAAAGAGTCAAAGAACAACAGATGTTGGTGTGGTTGTGGAGAGAAGGGAATGCTCATCCAGTGTTGGTGGGATTGTAAACTAATAAAACTTCTACAGAAAACAGTATGGACATTTCTCAAATAACTAAAATTAGAATTACCATTTGACCCAGCAATCCTGCTACTAGGTTCTACCCAAAGGAAAATAATTCAACATAAAGAAATATAACTGTACTCATATTCATTGTGGCACTATTCACAATAGCAAAATCATAGGCTCAACCTAAGTGCCCACCAATAATTGACTGGTTGAAGAAAATGTGGTATATATACACCATGGAGTACTATGCAGACATAAAAAAATAATAAAATCTTATCTTTTGTAGCAACATGGATGGAGCTAGAGATTATTATCCTAAGTAAACTGACTCAGAAACAGAAAATCAAACACCACATGTTCTCACTCAAATGTGGGAGCAAATGGTCACAAAGAAGGAAATAATAGACTGAAAACACCAATAAATAATAAATAATGTAGACTGATTATCAGCTGGAAGGGAAGGGGGTTATCATTCAGAAATTACCTATGGGGACTAATGCTCACTATCTGGGGAGTGGGCTACATGAGCCTTAAACAATATGTCCATGTAACAAACATTGACGTGTACCTCCTGATTCTAAAACAAAAATGGAAAAACAAGCAAACAAATAAAAACCAATTCACATTGCCCCATGGGGGGTGGGAGGAGGAAGAAAACTATATGGATTTAAAAAAATGCAACTACTTGGTCAGTAACTATTCCTAACTAATGTATCATGATATACAATGTTGTATATGGTATAATATTTTGTGTGTATTTTATTGTTCTTATGGTTTAAAGTGTGTTAAAAACAGAAGGTACAAATTCTGGATTCAAATTTGGAAGTTAGGCAAAGTGGAAATTAGCAACAGAAATGTAAAATTATTTTAACTGTGCTAAAGACAACTAAGGTCAGAATAAATCGGATGTTCTATTATTTTGTAATATATTATGTGGAACATTGCACTTAATCACCAACAACTTGCACCATATAAATGTTCAGTTTCTTCTTTTACAAATACAATAAACATATAGTCTTGGGCTTCTAAAAGTGACAGACACAATCAAGAATTCAGGAAAGTTCAAGTGGTTCAGTATGGCTGGAATGTAGAATTGGAACAGGAATATGGCAAGAATCAAGATTGAAGATATGGACAGGATTCAGATGAGAGAGGGTCCAGGCCACAGTGTGAGGAGGCACTTACAGACTTTACTAAAGAATGTGCACTTGATTTTGTAAGCAATGAGGAGATAGAGAAAAAAGTTAAGTTAAAAAGTGATATGGTCATTTTTGTGTTTTAAGTTTGTTGGTGGCAATATGATACTGAGTTTCTCTAACACAGTATTGGGAGGTGCTCTTTACTAATAATGCTACTCATTTATTTTTTTATTTGCTTTATTGGAAATGAAAGAGCAGATCCCTTGGCTTAGAACTGCACAAAAAATCCATGGTCTGTCTTTTCACTGCTTGGTCCTTTGAAAGTGACCACTACTGAGATACTATTAATAGTTATGATTCTGAATCAAATATTTTAATGCTTTACTTACAAGCTTCTTTTTTGTTTTAATAAAACCTGGTTGTGCACTTGTGAACATCTTCCATTATATTTCCCAGAAGATAAGCAGGTTGAGAACAACAAATGTATTGCTTCTTGGTCTTTTGGCTAAGATCAAGTGAGAACAACAAATGCAAAGAATGTGGAAAGAGGCAAATGGGAACAGTGGTGGGAGGTGATCTCAGTTATCTTTATGAAAAGTGGTGCAAACTAAGGCAGTATTTTGTGGATGAGGAAAGGGGATGCATGTGGAATAGGATGTGAAAAATGAGACAGAGAGGGAGTTAGACAGTTAAAACCTTTTCTGTGTGACTGATGATATGCTAATATTCAGAGAAATTCAAATGTAGGATTTGATTTTGGTAGAAGACTGGTTGGACTGGGGTGGGCAAAAATTAGGGTATATATTCTGGCTCTTGATAGTGTTTTCAGAACCTTCTGCTACTTGCATAAAATTTGAGTGGAATTTTCACTAAAAATGGTAGTTTCATCTTTACAATTTAGCAAAGACAAAATGATATCTGTGGTAACATAAAGGATAATTGTAACAATATAAGAATAACCTCCAGTTAACCCATGCTGCTTGGTGACAACTGGAAAGATTTTGGCTTAAGCCTTCCATTCATCCTCCAATAATTTTTATTTCCTAAGGATGAAGCACTGCATCAGCTTAAAGGAACTAGATGAGGAAACCTAGCATTAACTGCATGTACTCAGAATTACGTCTTAGGGATGTGAAGAGGGTATTTGATCTAAGTCTACCAAAAATTCAGGATTTTTTCTATGCAGTACCACCTTATAGCTTATGCTATTCTGTTTAGAAACATTTTTTAAAAATATTCAGTAATCCATCAAGTAAGCATTAAACATTTAAATATATCAAGCCTGGGGTTACAACCAAGGCTTTGTTTCTATCATTAAGGAACTCACAGCATTTGAAGGATATGACAATATATGGAAATACATGACAAATTAGTATAATAGATATATTTGTGTGTGTGTGTGTGTGTGTAGGAATGATCAATTCTGCCTGGAAATTGGTAAATTACTTCCCAGAATAGATGATGTCTAAATTGATACAATGAAAGAGTGTTTACAAATTGAACAAGGGGTCTAGGGGGAAAGATAAAACACTTGCAAAGGCAAGGTGGCATTATCTTGCTTCTCTCTCTTCTTTTTTTTTTTTCCTCTTTTTTCCTCTCTTGCATGTGCTTTTCTCCCGAATTCCTCTTCTCCCTTCTCTTTGGTGTCTTTCTCTAGACTTCTGAAAATCTGTAGGTACTTCTTTCTAAATAGATTTCAATTCTGTAGGCATCTTGCTGGGGCTTTGTGAGTAAACCAAGAGCTTATTTCTAGTCCCTACTCTCCAGGGGCCCTGGGCAGGGCACACCCTTTACCACCTGATGAGATGACTTTAGCCTCTGTCATGTTGCAAGTATCTCTTTCTCTTTTAATCTCATGGTATATCTTCCTTTTCTCCTTTTAATTCTTTTTATTTTCATTCTCATTTTTTCTCATTTTCTCTCATTTCCTTCTTACCTTTACATGTGTTCTACTAAGCATACTATAAAACATAAGTAGATATTCATAGATTTTAGTTTACTTTCTAAAAATAAATGAGAGTTATATGCTTTTATTTCACGCTCCCAAAACCCACATAAGTAAATTTGCTTTTGTGTGTGTTCCTGAAGAATCTTCTCTTATAGTGATATCTATAGAAAAATGCTCTTCTTCCCATATGTAGGTACTGATACTAATATTCTATTAGAATGACTAGTTTTCTTCTGCCTGATAGAAAATGTGCTGTCATTGGTTATGAGTCAAGGAAAACCTGCAAGCAATGATGTTGAATCAGTGGAAAAGGTTTCCTTCAGATTGCTAGAGTCATCAAAGTGAAACTTTCAATGGTTGTCAACTAAGTACTGAGATAACATTTTGTAAGTTAAGACAGCGATAAAGCTCTTTGTTGTAAAAGTCAAAAATAATCCAGACAGAACTTTGTAGGCAGTTTGGACTCTAGAATGAAAACAACCAAGAAATCATTTACCTGGCAGTCAACAAAAAACGCACAGTGTCTTAGTGTTCCTCAAAAGGGCATATGGAAATGATCAATAGTGTGTACTTTATTTGTGCAAAAACTACATAAAACCCTGAGTATGAGACAGTAATAGAAAGTTGGGAAGAAGGACTTCTGTGTCCATCTTGTGAGAAACTTGGAAGTTGCCACTGTGTTCCAACAACAAGTGAAAAGTTGAATAACTGAAAAAGAAACAACTCTTCTCAGATTTAGTAGGAGAAATGAGGTCACAGGGCTAACTACTGCTTCCAAAATTGGAGGGACCCCTAGGTGAATACAGAGAATCCCAACTCACAGAAGCAGAAATCTCCAAGGGAACCAGTGTTAAGGTAGGGAAACCTAAGCTGTAATTTCAGAGTTGCTAGAGGTTCAGTGTAGAAAAGACTGAGAGATAAAAACTCCAAAGGTAAAAACTCGAGAGGGTCGTCAGGGGAGTTCTCATACTTTTATGAGTTTTACATTTGGAGTTTTTCCAGATCCTAACAGTGGATATTAGAGAAAAATCTCTCTATGCTTTGGAAGGGGGAGGAGAATAGCAATCTTTTTGAAATATACCTAAGCGTTCTTCTGATCTTAACAAGGTGTGTTCTCAGGATAAACTATTTTATCAGAGTCCAGCCTGATGGAGTCCTATCACAGTCTAACTGACTTGATGGAAGGGAAATGCCCAACTCCAACCCACTCTAGCCATCCTATCCCACCTAATGGGAATAAAAAACCTGAAAAGCATATGTGAATTTCCAAGTCTAGAGGCACAGGCTCACTAAAACAGTGAGATTTAATCACAGGGCTATAGAATGCACCCCCTCTCCCTACACATGACCACCACATAATTAAAGCCCGATTTGTAGCAGATTTTTTAAAAACACAATATGTCATGTCCAGTTATTGAAAAATTATGAGACATACTAAAAGATAAAATACATAATTTGAAGAGATCAAGCAAACATTAGAAGCAAACTCAGATATGACTGATGGTTGGAATTATCAGATAAGAAATTTAAAGCAACTGTGATTAATATCCAAGGACTCTAATAGATGGAGTACAGCATGAAAGAATAAATGGGCAATGAAAGCAGAAAGATGGAGATTATAAAAAAAATTATGTAGTAAAAATAAAGGATATGTTTGACAGGCGTATAGGTGATATTGCTGAGAAAAGAATTTCTGAGTTTGAGTATTTCTCAATAGAGACCTCCAAAACTGAAAAGCAGATTAAAAAAAAATGAAAAAACAAACAAACAAACAAATAAACAAATACCGGAACAGAATTCCCAAAACTGTGGGATAACTACAAAACATGTACTGTACACATAATAGAAATGCCAGAAAATGAAGAAAGAAGAAAAGTAGCAGAAAACATATTTAAAACAATAATTACTGAGAAATCTCCCAAATTAATGTTAGACACTAAATCAGAGATCCAGGAAACTCAGAGAACACTAAGCAGGACAAATGCAAAAGCAAACAAAACCCCCAAAACCCTTATCTTTGGGCATATTATTTCAAACTACATAACACAAAAGATAAATAAAAAATTCTGAATGAAGACAGACAAGACCAAAAAAGCACATTATTTATAGAGGAGAAAAGATAAGAATTATATCTGACTACTACTCAGAAACCACACAAGCAGGAAGAAACTATAATGAAATATTTAAAATACTAAGAAGAAGAAAAAACCAACCAACTTATAATTCTGTGTCTGGTGAAATTATTCAAAACTGAAGGAGAAATAAGTGCTTTCTCAGATAAACAAAAATTGATGAAATGTGTTGCCAGTAGACTTGCCCTGCAAGACATGTTAAAAGAAGTTCTTTAGAGAGAGAGAGAAAAAAATATATAGATCAGAAACTTTAATCAAGAAAAGGAAGAAAGAGCATTGGAAAATAAAGTGAAGGTAAAAATTTAAATTTTAAAATTTTAAAAAAATTGCTCTAATGGATAAAAGCTTTTCAAAGTGTCAGCAACAATGTATTTGATTACATGTTAATATATCTTATTATTTATATATTTTATGTATAAGTGTATATATGTATGTGTATAAGGGAGATGGGCGACAGTAGTAGTGCAAGGGACAGCAGGACGGAATTATAATTTTTTTAAGTTACAAGGTATCACACTAACTGTGAAGTGTCATTTGAAAGTGGACTTGGGATAGTTACAAATGTTTATAGCAAACTTTAAGCTCTAGGACAACCACTAAAAAACTTTAAAAGAAGTTTAACGCCTTATTAAGAAGGGGGAGAAAAGAGAACAATATAAAATGCCCAATTAAAACCACAAAAGGCAGAAAGTATAGCGGACAAAAACAGGAACAAAGAACAAGGTCAATAAATAGACGATAATAACTCACATGATACCTATTAATCCAGCAATATCAATAATCACTTTGAATGTCAATGGTCTAAATTCACCAATTAAAAGAAAGAGATTGTCAGAGCGGATCAAAAAACAAGACCCACTATGTTGTCTATAAGACACCCACTTGAAATATAAACACACATATAACTTATAAGTCAATGGATGGAGAAAGACATAACATGCTAATATTAATTAAAAAAAAGCTGGAGTAAGTGTGTTAATTTCAGATAGTGCTGACATTAGAGCAAAAGTTATCAGGAATAAAGAGGGGCATTAAATAGGATATAGGAGTCAATTCTCCAAGAAGATATGACAATTTTTGTATGTATGCACCTAACAAAAGAGTGTCACACTGTGTGAGATTAAAACCTCACAGGCTTGCAAAGAGAAATAAACAAATTCACTACTATAGTTAGAAACTTTAATATCCTTCTATCAGAAATGAACAGATCCAGCAGGCAGAAAGCCAGTAAGGATATATGTGAACTCAACAATACCATCAAACAACTGTATATAACAGCCATCTATAGATCACTTTATCCAATAACGGAATACACTTTCATCTCAAGTGCCCATGGAGCACTCACCAAAACAGAACACATTCTTGGCTATAAAACACACTTCAGTACATTTAAAATATTAGAAATCACACAATGTCTGCTTTTAATTCACAATGGAATTGAACTAGAAATCAATAACAGAAAGATAGATGAAAAAACCAAAATACTTAGATTAAAGAATACACTTCTAAATAACACATGTGTCAAAGATGACATTTCAAGAGACATTTAAAAATATTTTGAACTAAATGAAAATAGAAACATAGTTTTCAAAATTTGTGTGATGCAGTGAGAGCGGTGGCTGGAGGAAAATTTATAGCATTGAGTGCATATATTAAAAAGGGAATTCAAAAATTAACCATCTAAACTTCCACTTTAAGAAGACAGAGTAAGAAGAGGAAATTAAATCCAAGTAAGCAAAAGGAAAAAGAAAAAAAGTAGAACAGAAATCAATGAAGTTAGAAACAGAAAATCAATAGAAAATATCAATGACACCAAAGGATGGTTCTTTGAAAATACTGATAAAATCTATAAGTCTCAAGCCAGGCTAAGAAAAAAGAGAAGTGACATAAATCACTAACATCAGAAACGAATGCGGGGACATCAGTACAAATTCCATAGACATTAAAAAAATAATCAAGGAATACTATAGACAACTCCATCCCCAGAGACTGATAACCTAGAAAAATGGACGAATTCCTTTAAAGAGATATAGTCTGACAAAACTCACAAAAGAATAAATATATATTATGAATAGGCTTGAATTTATTAAAGAAATCGAATAAATAATTAACAATCTTCCAAAACAAAAATCAAGAGAAACAGGTAGATCTACTGCTGAATTCTACCAAACATTTCCAGATGAAATTTTACAAATTCTTTATAATTTCTTTGACAATGTAGAAGTAGAGGGAATACTTTCTAATTAATTTTATGTGATCAGCATTGCCCTCATACAAAAAGATATTAAAAGGAAAGAAAACTATAGACCAATATTTTTCATAGATGCAAAAAATTTCATCCACATATTAACAAATTGAATCCAAGTATGTATAAAAAGTATCATACGTTACAATGATATCTATTCTAGGTATGCAAGGCGGGTTCAACATTTGAAAGTCAAGTAACATAACTTATCACATCAGGAGACTAAAGAAAAAACACATGATCATATTAATAGATGCAAAAAATACATTTGACAAAATTGCACGCCCATTCATGATAAAAACTCACAGTAAACTATGACTATAAGGAATCTTCCTCAACTTTATAAAGAATATCTACAAAAACCCTACAGCTAACATCATACTTAATGGTGAGAAACTTGGTAATTCCTCAGTAACATCAGAAATAAAACTCTGCTATATTTCTAACCACTGCTTTTTGACGTTGTACTGTAAGTTCTAGCTAATGTAATAAAATAAGAAAAGGAAATAAAAGGTATGTTCGTTGTGAAGGGACAAATAAAAATGTGCCTTTTTGCAGATGACATGATTATCTATGTAGAAAACCTGAAAGAATCAACAGAAAAGCTCATGGAACTAATAAAAATTATAGTAAGTTTGCAGTATACAAAGATAATGTACAAAACTCAATTGCTTTCCTATACACCAGCAATAAGTAAGTGGAATTTGAAATAAAAAACACAATACCATATACATTAGCACAGACTCAAAATTAAATATTATATATAAATATATACTATTATAAAACTCAGATGAAACAAATGGAGAGATATTACATGTTCTTGAATAGGAAGGCTCAATATTGTCAAAATTTTAGTTCATCCTTACTTTATTTCTATATTTGATGCAATCCCAATAAAAATCCCAGCAAGTTATTTTTTTCATACTGATAAATTGATTCTAAAGACTCAGAATAGCTAACACAATAATGAAGAAGAACAAAATTGGGTGACTGACACTATAGGACTTTTAGGCTTACTAGAAAGGTGCAGTAATCAAGACAGTATGATTATTGGTGAAAGAATACATAAGTAGAACAATAGAACAGAAAAAAAAGTCCAGGAATAGACCAACATAAACATAGTCAACTGATTTTTGACAAAAAAGAAAAGGCAGTACAACGGAACAAAAGTAATCATTTTAATGAGTTGTGTTGGAAATATCAGACACGCACATTCTCCTAACTTCCCAAAATGAATCTACACAGACACAGACCTTACACCCTTGGGAAAATTTTACTTAAAATGGATCACAGACCTAAATGTAAAACACTAAACCATAAAAAAAACCTCTTAGACTATAACATTGGAGAAAATCTAAATGACCTGAGTTTGGTTATGCCCTTTTAGGTACAGTCACACCAAGGGCATGATTAATGGGAGAAAAATTAATAATCTGCACATCTTTAAAGTTAAAACACTTCTATTCTGGAAAAGGCACTGTCAAGAGAATGAAAAGATAAGCCACAGACTTAGACAAAATATTTGAAAAAGACATATCTGATAAAGGACTGTTATCCAAAATAGACAAAGAATTTTAAAAATTCAATAGTAAGAAATGATCTGATTAAAAAATGGGCAACAACAGACTTAATAAAAGTTGCTTGAGCAAACACTGCATAAAATCTGATAATAAATATAGAAGAAGAGAAGTAAAAACGACAAAAAGAACAAAATGACTCACTTGCATTTTTATCACAGGGCCCTATCATATTAAACATAAAGTATTCCATATTTATAGTCATAATTTTCCATATTTATAGGAAGCTTAGACTTTCCTGAGAGATGAGTGATAGAAGACATTACTGTAGTATTGTTTGTTTTCAAAGTTCTGATAAAATTTTGTCAAAATTTATGGAGAAATTTAAAAAGAAAGTAATTAAATTATATCAGAAAATCATTAAATAGTGGAGTAAAATAAATGCTAATGCTTAGCAGTTAGCCTTATCCAAGTTATGCATTATTATAAATTATTAAATCCAATTTAATTTGGAAATGAAATGGTGAAGACACAAAAAGAAAAGATATATATATATATATTTTATCTTGCCCCCAATTTGAACTCACTCGATTCAAATGTAAAATCTTATGAAATTCAGACCAGTAGAAATTCCACTTGTTTCTCAGCCAACATAGTAGCACTGTGGAACAGCTGAAAACCACATTTTCATGTGTTTGTAATTTAATTCTCTTCTACCACCTGCATGCGGCAAACAATTCATCACTGTTGCCAACTGTAGCTTTGCCAGCTGTTGGATAAAATAGAGAATAAATTTAACTCTTTAAAAACATGTTTTCCCCACTGGTTGTACTTACATGCCCTACACATTCTGGCTGCCATTCTCATTGGTCATCTGAATTTTGCCACCATATAAGTGGAATGGATGCTGTTGGCTCAGTCAATTGGCACTGCATTTTGATAATAGCTGCTATTCAAAACTGCTGTTCAAAGTTTTTGACACTAAAGGGAAAGGGAGGACAAACCTGGCTTAAGTTTCTTTGTGTAACTGACTAGCTGAGACAGTTTTGAAAGGGGAGTGGTTTACCTGAATATGTGAACAAACTTTATAGAGTTTTACAGATTCAGATTCAAATCCTGGTTCTTCCTTTTTTCTAGCAGTGTGACATTAATAAAGATAATGAAAGCAAGTTTTATTGTCTCCCTAAGTTTCAGTTTTTGTCTATAATGTAGGGATGTATTTACACCTTAAATAAATATTTGCTGAGCTTTTATTATATACCAGACACTAGATAGGTGCTAGGGGTACAGTGGTGAAAAAATAGGTATGATTATTTACCTAATGAAGATTATATCATAGAGAGGGAAACAAGAATTAAAAATAACCACAAATCATTATTTTCAAATTGGAAAACTGTAGTCAAGTATTAAAAACTATGAGAGATTATAAAATTAGAACATAATTTAGATAGGCTAGTTAGTAAAAATGTCTCTAAAGAAATTTTGTTTGATTTGAGATTGTAATAACATATAGGAAATAATTTGTAGAAGGATTGAAGAAGAAGGGTAAAATGCATTTTAGTAACAACAAACAGCAAGTACAAAGGTCCTGCACTTTCAAGTAACTAACTACAGAGAGGAGTGAGAATGGTGTGAGTTGAGGCTGGAGACAGAGGTTATAGAGAAACTTTGTCATGCCAAGGATTTGAAATTTTGTCTTAAAATCAACATAAATTTGTTAAAGGAGTGTTATAAGTAAAATAATGGTAAAACAGATTTACCTTTATAAAAGGCATTCTGTTGTATACTGTTTGGAGAGTGGGCTGGAGAAGAAGGGCAGAGTAGATGCAGGAGGACGTTATGAGCTGAGTGGATCTAGCTATGGTCTTGGAGAAAAATGATGGCAGCTTCTAATATGGTTGAAATAGGAAGAAAGGATGGAGTTCACTGATAGTTAAATCCTTGGCCTTGATGATTGAAAAGTTATAGAGGACAGGATGGTAAAAAAGAGAGTTGTCAGTGTTGACTCTTGTGTAATTTTGAGGAACTGGGTATATGGCTGTGCCATTGAATAAACAAGGAAACTTCAGAGAAGACTTGCTTTAAAGAAATATGATTAAAGAATATGATTAATTATCTTTAGGACCTGTAGAGTTTGAAGTGACTTTTATACATTTGAGTGGATACATTAAGGAGACATTCAGATATCTGGATCTGAAGATGGAGAAGAGGTGTAATACAAAAAAGTAAAATTGAAAATTATTAGGGAATGAATGCATTGAAGTCATAGATGTAGATTAGATTTCCTAGGAAGAAAAAAGTATAGAAAAGTAGAGAATAAGAAAATGGCTAAAAATTGATTTTTAAGAGATATTACTATTTGCAGTCTATGTAAAACCCTGAAAGGAGTGTGGAATATGAGTGAGTGAAGATTGAGTGAGTGACTGATTAGTGACTGATGAGTAAGTGAAGATGAGTGAGTGACTAATGAATGCCTGAGGATTTAGGAGAAATGTGGCATTATCGGTAAATATATATTAAACTTGGTAAGGAACTGCTAAACTATTTTTGAGAATAGCTATATCATTGTGACTTTCCACCAGCAACATATGTGAATTCCATTTTCTTCACAACCTTGGCAGCATTGGATAGTGTCAGTTTTTTGCCTTTTTTTGTTGTATTTTTGTCTTTTTATTAGGTGTATATAGTGGCATTTCATTGTGGTTTCAATTTACCTTTTTTCGAATGTCTAACAAAGTCAGGAATTTTTTCACATGCTTATTGTCTGTATAGCTTCTGTGTGTCTTCTTTGGTGAAGGGTTTGTTTAAATATTTTATTCATTTTAAAAATTGTGTTATTTATTTTCTTTAAAAATATTTTTATTGATACATAAAAATTTATATGCTTTCAGGGTATGTTATACTTTGATCCAGTCATAATTTGTAAAGATCAATTGAAAGTAATTGTGAAAACCATAACTTTAAATATTTATCTTTTCTTTATGCTACGAACATTCAAATTATTCACTATTTAAAATGTGCAAAAGATTATTGTTTACTATAGTCACCCATTACTGATCCAACAAGCATTAGGTCTTATTTATTTTGTCTAACTGTGTTTTTGTACACATTCATCAACTCTCTTCACCACGAATCTATTTTCTTTTTTTTTTTTGATATTTGAATATTTAATGTGCTAGTTGTTTCATTATTCTATGAATCTACTTTCTATCCTCATGAAATCCACTTTTTTGGGGGGCTACCACATATGAATGAAAACATGCAATATTTGACTTTCTGTGCTTGACTTGCTTTACTTAACATAATGATTTGAAATTCCATCCATGTTTTGTTGTTTATTCATCCATATGGGCATTTAGGTTGATTCAATGTTTTTATTGTGAATAATGTCATAATAAACATTAGGGTGCAGATGTCTCTTTGATATACTGATTTCCTTTCTTTTGAACATATACCTATCATGGTTTGATTTGCATTTTTCTCATAATTAGTGAGAAATTTTTCATATATTTCTTGTCCATTAGTATGTCTGTCTTCCTTTGAGAAATGTCTATTCATACTTTTTGCACATTTTAAAAATTAGATGATTTGGGGTTTTTTGTGGCTATTGAGTGGTTTGAGCTTTTTATATATTCTGGTTTTTAGTTCTTTGTCAGATGGATAGTTTACAAATATTTTCTCCCATTCTGTAGGTTGTCTCTTTATTTTGTCGATTTATTTTTCTTTTGCTGAGTGTGCTTTTGAGGTCTTGCATAAAAATATTTGCCAAGACCGATGTCCTGGAGCATTTCCCCAATGTTTTCTTCTAGTAGTTTTATAGTTTCAGGTCTTAGGTATAAGTCGTTAACTCATTTTGATATGATTTCTGTATATGGTGAGAGATAGCGGTCTAGTATCATTTTTCTGCATTTAGTTATTAAGTTTAATTAGCCCTATTTATTTATTTATTTATTTATTTATTTTTGAGTTGGAGTCTCACTCTGTCACCCAGACTGGAGTGCAGTGGCTGCTCCTGGCCACCATAGCCTCGACCTGCTGGGCTTCGGCGATCCTTCCGTCTCAGCCTTCCAAGTAGCTGGAACTACAGGCACGCGCTACCACACCCGGCTAATTTTTGATTTATTGTAGAGATGAGGTCTCCAAGTTCTCCAGAGTTCCCCAGGCGGGTCTCGAACCCGCGGGCTCAGGCAATCCACTCACCTCAGCCTCCCAAAGCACGGGATTACAGGCTGAGCCACCGAGCCCGGCTAATTAGCCCTATTTATTGAAGAGACTGTCCTTTCTCTATTGTAGGTTCTTGGCACCACTGTGGAAAATGAGTTGGCTGTAAATGAATATATTTATATATCTGGGTTGTCTATTCTGTTGTTTTGGTTTATGTCTGTTTTTGTGGCAGTACCATGCTGATTTGGTTACTCTAACTTTGTAGTATATTTTGAAGTCAGTGTGATGTCTCTAGTTTGTTCTTTTTGCTCAGAATTGCTTTGGCTATTCAGAGTCATTTGTGGCTCCATATAAATTTCAGGATTTTTTTATTTTTATGAAGAATGTCATTGGTATTTTGATAGGAATTGTACTGAATCTGTGAATTACTTTGGGTAGAACTGACATTTTTAACAATATTAATTTTTCCAAATGAGTTTGGACTATCTTTCCATTTTTCTGGTGTCCTCTTCAATTTCTTTCATCAATGTTTTACAGTTTTTCTTGTACAGATATTTTATTTCTTTGGTTATATTGATTCCAAGATGCTTTATAATTTTTTGTAGCTATTTTTAAATGAGATTAGCTTATTGATTTCTTTTTTAGATTATTTGCTGTTGATGCATACAAATGCCACAAGTTTTATATGTTGGTTTTTATCCTGAAGCTTTATTGAATTCATTTATCAATTTCAATGGTATTTTTGGTGGTGCTTTTAATTTTCAGGATTTTCTAAATATAAGATCATGCTGCCTACAAAAAGAATAATTTGACTTTTTCCCTTTTACTTTAGATTTCCTTTAGTGATTTCTCCTGTCTGATTGAGCTAGCTAAGCTTCCTGTAGTACGTGGACTAAAAGTGGTAAAATTGGGCATCTTTGTCTTGTTATAGATCTTAGAGAAAAAAGCATCCAATTATTTTCCTATACTGTATGATGTTTTGGGGGTTTGTCATATATAACCATTATTATGTTCTTTCTATACCCACTGTTTTAAGGAAGCTTTATCATAAAAGGATGCTGAATTTTATCAAATGCTTTTTCAGCATCTAGCAAACTGTATTCAACAGCATATTAAAAATCTTACTCAGTTTGCTAGTGTTTTGTTGAGAATTTTTGAATCTATGATCATCAGTGATTTGGCCTGTAGTTTTGTTGTTGCTGTTGTGGCTTTGATTTTGGTATTAGGTAATGCTCATCTTATACAATGAGTTTGGAAGTATTCTTTCTTCCTTAATTTTTTTTTTGAAGAGTTTGACTATAATTGGTATTTATTTAAAATATGTTAGGTAGAATTCAACAGTGAATTCTGAAAGTTCTGTGCTTTTCTTTGATGGGGAGCTGTTTATTATGCTTTCAGTCTCTTCCATGTTATTGTTCTGTTTATTTCTTCATTCTTCAATCTTGGTAGATTGAAAATTTATCCATTTCTTCTAGGTTTTTCAATTTGTTTGCATGTGGTTTTCATAATATTCTCTAATGCTTCTTTGTATTTCTGCAGTCTCAGTTGTTATGTCTCCTTTTTTGTTTCTAATTTTTTAAATTTGAGTTTTTCCCTCTTTTTTAAGTTTAGCAAAAAGTTTGTTGATTTTTTAAACTTTTCATTGTATTGATCTTCTGTGTTGTTTTATTTAGTCTCAATGTTGTTTACATCTGCTGTGATCTTTATCATTTGTTTCCTTCTACTAATTTTGGGTTTGATTTGTTCTTGCTTTCCTAGTTCCTTGAGGTACATTGTTAGGTTGTTTGTTTGAAATCTTTCAGCATTTTGTTGTAGGCATTTACTATTATAAACTTCCTTCTTGGTACTCTTTTTGCTGTATCTTATATAATTTGGTATGTTGTATTTCCATTTTCATTTGCTTCAAGAAATTTTTAAATTTCCTTCTTAATTTCTTCACTGATCCATTGGTCATTCAAAAACATGCTGTTTAATTTCCATGTGTTTGTGTAGTTTCCAAGCTACCTCTTATTGATTTCTAGTTTTATTCTATTGCTGCTAGAAAAGATACTTGATGCAATTTCTACTTTTTTAGTTTGTGAAGACGTGTTTTGTGGCCTAACATATGATCTATTCTGGAGAATGTTCCATAGACTGATGAAAAGAATGTGTACTCTGCAGCAGTTGGGTGAAATGTTCTGTAAATGTTAATTAGGCCTATTTGAACTAGTGCATAGCTTAACTGCAATGTTTCTTTCTTAATTTTATGTATGGATAATCTGTCCATATCTGAGAATGGGGTGTTGAAGTCCTCTACTATTATTGTATTGCAGTCTATCTCTCCACTTAGTTATATTAATTCTTGCTTTATATATTTGGTTTTCCAAAGTTGGGTGCATAGATATTTATAATTGTTATATTCTGTTGCTAAATTGACCCCTTTATTATTTTATAGTGACTTTTCTTGGTTACTTTTTAAGTTTTGCCTTATAATCTATTTTATTTAAGGATAGTTATTCTTTTTTCTTTTTTTTGGTTTCCCCTTGCATGGAACATCTTTTTCCATTGTTTATCTCTGTCCATGTGTATCTTTACAGATCAGGTGGGTTTCTTGTAGGCAGCATATAGTTAGGTCTTGTCTCTTTAACCACTCAGCCACTTTATGTCTTTTTAATTGAAAAATTTAGTTAATTTAAATTCAATGCTATTATTGATAAGGAATTACTGCTGCCATTTTGTTAATTGTTTGCTGATTGCTTTGTAGGGTTAGTTATTTTCCCATTTTATTTTTTAAATTTTATTTAATTAATTTATTAATATTTTTAAATTTTAAAGATGTGCAATTCAGGGATAGGTATATAAATGTTCATTATTTCAGGTACCCTTGTTGATGACGTGTGTCTCCCCTTCCCCAGGCAGATTTCCATTACTGCCAATTCTGCTTCCCCACCCACCTCCTGGCAGTTTCCTGCTACTGCCAATCATTTTCTTATAGTATTATGAAAATTGTTTAAGGTCTGCTGATGACTGAGAACATGTGATATTCAGTTCTTTGTTTTGATAATGCCTGAGCACATTCATGCTGCTATAACAAAATAGTATAAGTTGAGTAGTATACAAACAACAGAAATCTGTTTCTCACCGTTCTAGAAGCTGAAAAGTTCAAGGTCAATATGACAGAAGATTTGGTATTTGGTGAGGGTTTGCTTCCAGATTCATAGACAACATCTTCTCACATAGTAGAAAAGGTAATCCAGATCTCTTGGGTTTATTTTATAAAAGCACTGATTTCTCCCAAAAGGGCCTATCTCTTAGTACCATCATCTTAGAAGTTTGAATTTCAACATTTGAATTTTGGGGGAAACATAAACTTTAAGACCATAACAAATGATGTTGAATTAACCATTTTTGTCTTCAGTGTTTCATCTGTGAACTTGTTGGAAAGACCATAATTTCCCCACTGGATTACCTTAGTACCTTTGAAAAAAATTAACTATCCATTTACATATGGGTGTATATCTGGACTCTCATTCTGCTCCATTGATGTATTTGTTATTCTTCAAATCAACAACACACTATAGCATTATAATAAATCTTAAAAAAAGGTAGTATTAGTGTTCTAACTTGTTTCTCTCTCATCTATTATTTGGCTATTTTAGGTTCTGTTGATTTCTAAATAATTTCTTAGAATTATTTTGCCAATTTCTAAATAAAATTCTGCTAGGATTTTGTTAAAATTTAGAACAATTTGAGAAAAAATAAAACAGAATAAGTTTGAAAGTTGTGATAGTTTCTTTTTCAATTGCATAAAAAAAAATACCTATTCAAACAAGGGAAAAAATTAAACTCACGTTTTTCCATCAATGGTTACACTGTTGTGTGTTGGTATTTAGGAATAATGGGCAGGAGAAAAATGAAGAATGTGCTTTGAGAACAAAACTAATTTTGAGAAGATGTAGAAGCTAAAAAAAAAAGTTTTGACTATAGTAATGAAAGTCTTGATAGGATTAAATGAGTGATTAGTAGTTATTTTGGGTTCAATATAGGTGCAAGAGACAATGCAGAGTTATTGAGTGATTGAGATTTGAGAGAAAAGCATACAATGTTCACATAAAAGAAACATCCAAAACTTAATGGTTACCCTAGTGGATGCAAAGCACAGTAATTATTTTAGTTGGGGAGGAGAGAGATTATGCCAGAAAAATTAAACTTAATTTTTATGTACTGTAATTTCTCTTTTAAATAAAGTAACAGTAACCACTGTGATGCTATCCATTACCCTAACTCAAATGTCTATAATTAAGCAACTGAATTCACCCATCACTACTTATTATAAATGTCAGCGTTTTTAAAACTTACTAACTTTCACAACACTCCTCAATCGAGTAAAATTTAATAGAATAGAATAAAAATATTCCAGGGATATCCAGAAGCTAATAAACAGATGTTTTATTTCCTTACTCTATGTCTTTATTCACAGATTCAAAGACAGCTATATTAGTTTATTTTTCTTATAGACCTTAAATTCCCTGCTTTCATACTATATTTATTTATTTTATTATTTTAGTACTCAATGCCATAAAAAATATCTAGAGAAATGTCTTAGAAGTATGAGATGGTACAGAGATCAGGAAATAAGAGATTAGTCAAGGAATTAGTAAAAGGGCTGCCCATCAGGACTGGACAATGAGAGGTGCAAATAAAATCCTTCCCTTATAACATGGAAGTGTTTCAAAGCAAGATTTATTGACAACTCCGCCTTGGGCAATAACAAAATAGGAGGTGACATTCCAAATGTTTGACTTATAAAAGGCACAAATGAATAAAGCCAGATCTAACACTGAGCAACACTGATTGCTTCGTTTCCTTGCATTTTTCAGGTTCAATATGGTTATGTGTAATAGAGAAAATAAAAGGTTGACATGAAGCAGAAATTTTACTCTGCAATTATCATCCTCTAAAAATGAGTCATTTTCTTGAAATTAAAATTTTAAAGGTCTGAAATTACCTTTTAATCAAGAGCTTAAAATTTTGTGAAAACTTATAAACTCAAAGGATTGACAATTTGATTTTACTTCTAGGTAGTTAATCTTCTTGTATACCATCCACGTGACACATCTGTTATATCTCAGGGCAGAGCTCTGAAGTATTATTCAGTATATTGAATAAATGATATAACTAGGATCGGCATCTTAGTTCATTTAATTACTTGTTCTGTATTCTAATTACTTTAAAAGTAAAATTTAAGCTCCAAAAAATTCAGCAGAGTAAATAAGTTTCCCTACAACAATTTGTTTACAAGTGTTACCAAAAAAATTGTTTTATGTTTTACTAACCTTAAAAGCTTGGACAAGTAATTTAAAATATTCTGCTAAGATTCCAACAACTGACAAGTTTTCTTCCTCTTATTTCAAATTGCTTCTTCATTGGCTCACTCTGACTCCAATACTGCATTAGCCTGCTTTACAAACGAGTAATTGGGATATAAGGGGATTAAAAGTTTTGGAGACATATTTGGCAATAAACAATATTAAATCTTTCACTAGGCTACCGACAGCATTTGGACAACACACAGATCAAATCTTGAGGCATTTTGAGTCACACATTGAATTAAAGGGGCCAAGAAGCAATGTAAAATGGAGTTCTGGGTTTCAGCACACCTGGGACTTCATGGAGTCTTTATCTGCAACACAAAAAATTCTAAATGTCAGCATCAAGACAATCTGCGAGCCTCAGATGATAGAATTAGTCATAGCACAGGAACTCATTAAAGGGAATATATAAAAGCATTTTGTGAATTTTATCTTAGCCTGGATTTTCATAAATTCTCAAAGGCCTTCAGGGCTATATCTGTCATCACAATTCTCAAGAGATGTTAAGCAGTCTTTTAATTTTTAAAAAATATAAATTGTGGAGAGTTGTTTAAATTTTATGAGATTATCACATTCAATGAAGCAGTGGTGGGTTTTCCTGTAAGTATGTTGCATTTACCTTTATAATGTAAAAAACACATATTATTAAGTAAAGAAATACCTACTCATAGTTTAAAATATCCAGGCTGAAAGTTACTAAAAATGGTCATATTTGTCATCTTCACAATGTTATCTTCCAGTTTGTCACATGTCCTTCATTATCAACTCTGTTGACTGTTTCTTCTGGCATATGCTATATAATTATATACTGCAGTATTTTGCTTGGCCATTTTTGGGCATTATCTGTTGACTTCTTCTTGTAGTAATCATAGGTTTTACCTCTATTATATTCTCTTTTTCTGTTTCCTTAACATATGCTAGGTGATATTAATTTTTTTGTTAAATCCACAGTCACTCTTCCCATCAGGAGGATTATATAAATATGGTTACTTGCCAAATAATATACTTTGTCTACATTTCTATTCTTGTGCAACACTTTATTTTTCAGTTAAAAATCATCACATTTTTTCTGCTTATATTTCAGTTTGCTTAGTGTTCTTGAATCTAAGATACTTTGGGTGGAGTAATACTTCAAAATGTTTGCTGAGGGTGGATTAATCATAGTCGTTAATATTGGACTTTGGGTTTTTGCCAGTTTTGAATTTGCTACTGGAAAAATCCTTAAAAACATCATTCATCCTTTTTCTTGTGTCTGAGTTTATTCCTTACATATTTATATTAGTTTATCCCTTAAAATATTTCTATTAATAATAAAATGAATCAGGGAAAAAGAAATATGGTATTGTTCATGGTCATCTTGGGGCAAAATTGTGAAGTAGGTCAAAATTGTGAAGTAGAGCCGGGCTCGGTGGCTCAGCCTGTAATCCCGCGCCTTGGGAAGCTGAGTGAGGTGAGTGGGTTGCCTGAGCCCGCGGGTTCGAGACCCGCCTGGGCAACTTGGCGAGACCTCATCTCTACAATAAATCAAAAATTAGCCGGGCGTGGTAGCGTGCGCCTGTAGTTCCAGCTACTCGGAAGGCTGAGGCGGAAGGATCGCTGGAGCCCAGCAGGTCGAGGCTGCGGTGGCCGGGAGCGGCCACTGCACTCCAGTCTGGGAGACAGAGTGA
>CAUYQG010163371.1:0-20884 GCA_963574415.1 Tarsius wallacei
ATCTCTACAATAAATCAAAAAATCAGCCGGGCATGGTAGCGCGTGCCTGTAATTCCGGCTACTCGGAAGGCTGAGGCGGAAGGATCGCCGGAGCCCAGCAGGCACTCCAGTCTGGGTGACAGAGTGAGACTCCAACTCAAAAAAAAAAAAAAAAAAGATTGAGGACGGAAGGGGAATGGAAATTGTTTATAAGGGGGGTAAATTTAACATTTCTCTGTATCTGTATAGCAGTCTTTTGGTTTTAATTTTATTTTTATGTTTTTTTAATCTTCATTCATTTCTTCTTCCTGATTAATATTTGTTTTTTTTTTTGACAGGCAGTGATGGTTTCAGAAAATTATAATATAGAAGCCCCTAACTATTTGTCCAAGGAATCTGAAGTTCTCATTTATGCCAGACAAGATTCACAATGCAGTGATTGCTTCCAAGCCTTTTTGCCTGTGCACTACCGCTATCATCGGCCACATAGTAAAGATGGCGAAACCTTTGTTGTGGTCAATAACCCAGATTTGTTGATGTATTGTGACCAAGGTGAGGGTTGCCAATGTTTTCTGAGACTTGGAAATAAACATAAAAGTATAATAGCAAATCTGCAGTCAAGGACAGGAATGACAAAAGCATGTTTCTTTTTTCTTTTTAATTTTTTGACTGTAAAACAAAGTACAGATGTAGAAAAACTACACAAATACATAGTTTAGTGAATTATTATAAAGCAAAGACTTCCTTATACCTCTTCCCAGGTCAAGAAATAGAACTGACTGGGCACAGTGGCTCGCGCCCATAATCCCAGCACTTTGGGAGGCCAAGGTTAGAGGATTGCCTGAGCCCACAGGTTCGAGACCAGCCTGGGCAACTTGGCAAGACCTCATCTCTACAATAAATCCAAAAATTAGCTGGGTGTGGTGGCACATGCCTGTGTGTTCTAGCTACTTGGAAGGCTGAAGCGGAAGGATCACCTGAACCCAGTACACCACTACACTCCAGCCTGAGCGACAGAGTGAGTGAGACTTCAACTAAAAAAAAAAAAAAAAAAAAAAGAAACAGAACTTTGCTAGCCACCCTAGCAGCAACTTGATGTGTTCTGTCCCAGTCATGCCTCCTCCTTCCTTCCTAAGACTAACTCAGTATAGTAATGAATTTTAATCACTTCCTTTTATTTCTTTATTATTTTATCATCTAGATGAGCACTCTGAGACATTCTATACTTGAATCTGGTCCAGTTATAAAAATCTGTTATTTCTATTAAGTCTCTTAATATACAGGTTTCCCTCTGTCCCTTTCCTTTTTTCTCAACTGATCTGTTAAAAGAACCTGGGTCATTTGACCTGCAGAGTCCCTCATAGTTGGGTTTCATGCAGTTCATCATGTTCCTCTTGCTTGTTTGTTTCCTAGAAATTGGCAGCTGAATCCAGAGGCATGATCAGATTCAGTTTTGACAAGACTATAGGTGGTGCCTTGTTTTTTGACTAGTAGGCATAAACTATCAGGCATATAATAAATATTTCTGGCCGGGTGCAGTGGCTCAATCCTGTAATCCCAGCACTTTGGGGGGCCGAAGTGAGAGGATTGCCTGAGCCAAGGGGTTTGAGACCAGCCCAGACAATGTAGTGAGACCTCATCTCTACAATAAATCAAAAAATTAGCCAGGTGTGGTAGCACACACCGGTAGTTCCGGCTACTTGGAAGCCTGAGGCAGAAGGATCCTGAGCCCAGCAGATTGACACTGGGGTGGCCGTGAGCATGCCACTGCACTCCAGCCTGGGCAACAGAGTGAGACTCTAACTAAAAAAAAAAAAAAAATACATATTTCTTTTTACAGCCATCGATCCACATTGCCCCTTTGCTGCTTTCTGTTTTTTCATACTGGTATTGCAAGACTTTGTGACTTTTGGTGTTTTGTTTCCACTTGTGTGTATTTTGGTGTTTGAGGGTATACTGTATCATCTGATTTTGTTGTAAATTTCACCTATGAGTTTTTGGTTTTGCTGTGTAATTGTTCTGTTTTTATATGGCAATTTGGATAAATTAAAAAACTATGTTTCAGCTATTTGAAATCTTCTAGGAATCAAGATTTCTTTAGTTTGTTAAGTCCCTTTCAGATTTTGGTTCTTTGTATCTCCAAATGTGGGTTTAGAATGTTTATAAAAGTTAGTAAAGCACTGCAACTAAAAACTGGCAGATGGGAAGTTTTAATAATACATTTGCAGCCGGGCTCAATGGCTCAGCCTGTAATCCCAGCACTTTGGGAGGCCTAGGCGAGTGGATTGCCTGTGCCCGCAGGTTCATGACTACCCTGGGCAACTTGGCGAGACCTCATCTCTATAATAAAATAAAAATAAAGTAGCTGGGCGTGATAGCACACATCTGTAGTTCCAGCTACTTGGAAGGCTAAGGTGGAAGGATCACCGGAGTCCAGCAGGTTGGCTGGGGTGGCCATGAGTGTGCCACTGCACTCCAGCCTAGACAAAGGAGTGAGACACGAACTAAAAAAAAAAAAATACATTTGCTATCATCATACCTTTTATGATAAGAAAGTTAAAAAGCATTCATCTTTATTAGCTTTGTTCATCCAACCTAGTTTTCTGATTCTATTAATGGTACCTTTTACCTACCCTAAATAAAGTTTGAAAAAGTGCCTCTCCTGAGAGAACATGGGGGTGTTCAGGTATTGTTCTGTTTTTTTGATCTGAGTACTCCTTTATGGGTGTTTCATATAGAAATGTATTGAGTTGTACACTTATGATATGTTCACTTTTTGAATGCATGCTATACTTCAAGGAAAAATTTACACTGAATTTTTAAAAAGAGTGACCCCTAGTTTGAGTATAGCAGGATCAGTTAAGTCATATTTGACTTCCGTGATACTTTTGTAATTTTATAATTTCATAGGTATTCACATAAAAGAGCATGCTGCTGGGTGTGGTGGCTTAAGCCTGTAATGCCAGCACTTTGGGAGGTGGAGGCGAGAGGATTGCCTGAACTCAGGGGTTTGCAACCAGCCTGAGCAACATGGAGAGACCTCATCTCTACAATAAATCAAAAAAATTTGCCGAGCTTGGTTGTGCACGTCTGTGGTTCCTGCTACTTGGAAGGTTGAGGTGGAAGGATCACCTGAGCCCAGTAGGTCGAGGCTGCGGTGGCCATGAGTGTGCCATTGCACTCTAGCCTGGGTGACAGAGTGAGACTCTGACTCAAAAAAAAAAAAAAAAAGGCATGCAAAAATAACAGTGTGTGATAGGTGGGTCCAAATCATATACTAATATATAAAAACGAGTTTGCTACCAGCCTAGTCGAGTCTAAATATAGGTTTTCTGACATTATTTTCTACCACTTTTCTCAGAATTCCCAATTTTGAAATGCTGGGCTCAGGAAGAAGTGGCAACTCCTTGTGATTTGAAGAATAGGGATATCTGCCAATGGAAAAATATGAAGTATAAATCAGTAAGCTAATATTTTATGTTGTTTTTACATCATGCTGCTTCATTAAAACTTTTTCTATTATGTTTCTGCCACATTTAAGGGTTTAGCATTTTCCAGCCTAAAAAGCTAGTTTTTGTTTGTTTGTATTTAATGTTTCTTTGCTGCTGATGGCAACAGTGTTTCCTCATTTGGGTAAAACCATAGAATCATTTAATTTGGGGGCTGGAAATACAGGCTTAGTCCCACGTGTCACTGGTTCAGAGCTTAAATATAGCTAATAAGCTTTTTTTTTGAGTTGGAGTCTCACTCTACCACCTAGGCTGGAGTGCAGTGGCATGCTCACAACCACTGCAGCCTCGATCTGCTGGGCTCAGGTGATCCTTCCACCTCAGCCTTCCAAGTAGCTGGAATTACAGGCATGCGCCACCACACCTGCTTAATTTTTTGATTTATCGTAGAGATGAGGTCTTGCCAAGTTGCCCAGGCTGGTCTCGAACCTGTGGGCTCAGGCAGTCCTCTCACTTCAGCCTCCCAAAGTGCCAGAATTATAGGCGTGAGCCACTGCGCCCGGCCTCATATGCTTTTAAAGGTGAGAAATGACAGAGAAAAACAGTGGCATGTTCATTTGGTTTTCCATTATCAGTAAAACTTTATGGCTGGACTTGGTGGCTCCGCCTGTAATCCCAGCATTTTGGGAGGCCAAGGCAAGTGTATTGCCTGAGTCTGTGGGTTCAAGACCAGCCCAGGCATCTTGGCAAAACCTCGTCTCTACAATAAATCAAAAATTAGCCGGGCATGGTGGCACGCGCCTGTAGTTCTGGCTTCTTGGAAGACTGAGGCGGTAGGATTGCTGGAGCCCAACAGGTTGATGCTGGGGTGGCCATGAGTGTGCCACTGCACTCCAGCCTGGGTGACAGAGTGAGGCTCCAACTCAAAAAAAAAAAAACCTCTTTATTTTTATTTACAACTTTTTGTTTTTGAACAACAAAATAAATTAGTTAACTTCATTTCATTACACAGAGCAAGAAAGGAAAATAAAACTCAAAGCAGTATCATTTCAACTATGATAGTTTCTGAACATTTATATTGCTATTTTATAACTAAATCTGGCTGTTTCAGGTCATTTTTGTAGTTTTCACCTCCCCAACTTTTTTCCAGTTATTTAATTGGGTATAGTATCAATACTTCATTATCACTGGCTTTGTTTTAGAAGTGTGTGTTTTCTACTTAGTCTCTTTAGTTAACAGTCTACTTCTTTTCTTTCTTCAGAGTGCTATGTTTTTTTTTTTTCTTTTTCTTTTTCTTTTTTTTTTCTTTTTGAGTTGGAGTCTCACTCTGTCGCCAAGACTGGAGTGCAGTGGCCGCTCCCGGCCACCGCAGCCTCGACCCGCTGGGCTCCGGCGATCCTTCTGCCTCAGCCTTCTGAGTAACCGGAACTACAGGCGCGCACTACCACACCTAGCTAATTTTTTTTTTTATTTATTGTAGAAATGAGGCTTCGCCTGCCCAGGCGGGTCTCGAACCCGCGGGCTCAGGCAATCCACTCACCTCAGCCTCCCAAGGCGCGGGATTACAGGCTGAGCCACTGAACCTGGCTCATTTCTTTCTTTTAATATTATTTCTTGCTTTTCTCTTTCAACTTTTTTTTAAAAATATGTTTTTTATTGAGGTAATTTGACTATTAAAGATTATGCTAATTTAAGCTGTACAATTAAATGTTTTTATATACTTCTACATAGTGAAATAATTACCTCATATTCATCATCTCACTTTTTCGTGATCAGAACACTTTAAATATATCCTTTAAGCAAATTTCAAGTATATAATAAAGTATTATTAATTATAGTCACATTGTTAAACATTATATCTCCAGGACTATTTTTCTTGCATAACTGAAACTTCATACCCCCTGATCAACATCTCCCCATTTCTCCCTTCCTCAGCCCCTGGTAACCATCATTTTTCATGGATATAAGTATCTATTTCTTTATCCATTCATTCATTGATGAATATTTAATGGTTTTCAAATCCTTGCTATTGTGAATAATGCTGATATGAATAGAGAAGTGTAGATATCTGTGCGAGATCTTGATTTCATTTCTTTTCAATATATATCCAGAAGTGGGATTGCTTAACAATAAAAAATTTTAAATTTAACTATCTGGCAAAGCTCAATACTTTTTGCCATAATGGTTGAACCAATTTACATTCCTACCCACAGTGTATGAGGACTCCCTTTTCTCCATATCCTAGTCAATGCTTATCTCTCATTTCCCTGGTGGTTTCAGTTTTTGTTTTTCTAGGTTGGAGTCTCACTCTGTTGCCTACACTAGAGTGCAGTAGCACACTCATGGCCACTGAAGCCTTGACCTGCTGGGCTCAGGTGATCCTTCCGCCTTAGCCTTCCACAGGCATGCGTCACCACCCCTGACTAAATTTTTTGTTTATTGTAGAAGCAAAGTCTCGCTAAGTTGCCCAAGCTGGTCTCAAACCCCTGGGCTCAGATAATGCTCTCATCTCCACCTCCCAAAGTTCTGGGATTACAGGCCTGAATCACCACACCTGGGCTCATTTCCCTGTTAATTGCCATTCTAACAAGTGTGTAGTGATGTCACAACATGATTTTAATTTTAATTTCCCTGATACTTGATGTTAAACATTTTTTCAAATATTTTTTGGCCATTTGTATACCTTATTTTGAGAAATGTTTATTCAAACGCTTTGCCCATTTTTAAATTGGGTTATTCTTTGTTATTGCGTTATTTATGTATTTTTTATTTTAAAACCTTATCAGATATATGGTTTGTAAATCTTTTCTTCCATCCCATAGATTGCCTTTTCATTGAACTGATTAATTCTTGTCTTTGCTTTGCAGAGGTTTTTCAGTTTGATTTAATTTTGTCTATTTTTCCTTTTGTTGCTTGTGCTTTGGGGATTATATCTAAATAAGTCATTGCACAGACCAATGTCAAGAAGCATTTCCATATGATTTCTTCTCTTAGTTTTTCAGTCTCAGGTCTTATATCTAAATCTTTAATTTATTTTGAGTTGTTTAAGCATTGTATTTGAGTTGTATATGTATTTATTTTAAGTTTGTATATGTTTTGGGACAAGGATTCTTGTTCATTCTTCTTCATGTGTATCCTTGTTTATTCTTTTTCATGCGGATATCCAGTTTTCCCAATACTTTTTATTGAAGAGACTGTTATTTTTCCTATTGCACGTTCATGACACCCTTGTAGAAGATCAACTGACTATAGAAGAATGGTTTTAGTTTATAGCTCTCTATTCTATTCCATTGGAATCCTTTTTTAAAAAATGCCAGCATTATAATCTGAAATTGGGAGATGTGATGCCTTTGGCTTTGTTCTTCTTGCTCAAGTTATCTTTGGATACTTGGAACCTTTTGTGGTTGCACATTAATTGTTTTTGTGTGCGAGAAAGCAGGATTTATTGGGAGGACAGAAAAGCTCCCACAGTGGGAGGGGACCCAAAGGGGTTGCCCACACATTAATTTTAAGACTTTTTTTTCCATTTCTGTAATTGATGCCATTGGGATGTTGACAGGAATTGCAATGAATCTGCAGATCATGTTGGGCAATAACAATCTATAGATTCAATTTAATAAAATTTTAATAATACTGTCTTCCAGTCCACTAATATGAGGTGTCTTTCCTTTAATCTGTGTCTTCTTTTATTTCCTTTATCAATATTTTATAATTTTTAGTGTACAATTCTTTACCTTTTTGGTTATGTTTATTCCTAAGTATTTATTCTTTTTTGCTGTTATTGTAAATGCAATTTTTAAAAATTTCCTTTTTAGATTGTTTATTTTGTCAAAACATTATGGATTTTTGTATGTTGATTTTGTATCCTGCAACTTTACTGATTTTGTTTATCGTTCTAACAATTTTAGATCTATTAGGTTTTGCACATATAAGATCATGTCATATACAGAGACAATTTTACCTTTTCCTTTCCTAACTGGATTTTTTTTAACCTCTTTTTCTTGCCTAATTTTTGTGGCTAGGACTTCCTAAACTATGTTGAAAAGTGGTGAAAGTGGCATTCTTACCTTATACCACATTTTAAAGGGAAAGTCTTCAGTTTTTCCTCATTGATTATAATGTTTACTATAGACTTTTCACATACGGTCTTTAAGGTGTTGATGTACAGCCTTCTATGTCTATTTTGCTAAGAGTCTAACTCAGGAATGTGGTTGAATTTTGTCAAATGCATTTTCTTTATTTAAAAGATCAAGGGTTTTTTTTTTTTTCATTTTGTTAATGTGCTGTTTCATGATGATTGATATGTGTATGTTGAACCATCCTTTCATCCCTGGGATAAATCCCACATGGTCATGGTATGATCTTTTTCATGTGCTGTTGAATTTGGTTTGATAGTATTCTCAAGAGACAATGGATCCATGTTTATCAGAGAAATTGACTTTTAGTTTCTTTTCTTGTAGTATCTTTGCCTGGTTTTGGTATCAGAGTGATGCTGGCCTCATAAAATAAGTTTGGATGTGTTCCCTCTCATATTTTTTGAAAGAGTTTAGAAGGATTGGTATTATTTGATTCATCTTCTTTGCATGTTTAGTGTAACTCACCCATGAAGGCATCTGGTCTTGGGATGTTCTTGTTTGGAAGGTTGATTACTGATTCAGTCTCTGTATCTGTCATGGATTTGTTTAGGCTTTCTATGTCTTCTTCAGTTTTGACAGTTCATTTGTGTCTAAGAATTTATCCACTTCTTTTCGGCTCTCTAGTTTGTTAGCATGTGGTTGCTCATAATAGGCTATTATGATCCTTTTTATTTCTGAGGCCTACAATGCAATGTCTCCACTTTCATTTCTGATTCTATTTAGTCTTCTCTCTTTTTTTTTTTTAGTATAGCTAAGGGTTTGTTAATTTCACTTATCTTTCTTCAAAACAGCTTTAGTTTTGTTTTATTTTTCTATTTTTTCTTCTCTGATTTGCATTTCTGCTCCAATTTTCATATTTCCTTCCTTGTGATAACTTTGTGGTAATGTTGGGCTTCAATTTTTTTGGTTCTTTGAAGTTTAACCTTATGTTGTTTTTGGAGGAAATTTTCTTCTTTGTTAATGTAATATTTATTGCTTTTAAATCCCCTCTTATTACTGATTTTGCTGCATAGGTTTTGTATATTGTGTTCCATTTTTACTTATTTTGAAAGACTGTAAAAATTATCTTTAGATTTCCTATTCAACATGATGCTTGCTGAAAAGTGTGTTGTTTGGGTTTATGTATTTGTGAGCTTCCTCTTACATTGTGATTGAAAAAGAGACTTGAAATTATTTTAACTTTCCTATTTTTTTAAAAACTTGTTTTGTGATCTAGCATATGGTGTATCCTGAGAAATCTTCCATGTCCTCTTGAGAAGAATGTATATTTTCATCTATTGGGTGTAAAGTCTGTATATATCTGTTAGGCTCATTTGGTTTACACAAGTCAGGTATTTATTGATATTCTATCTGGCTGTTCAATCCACTTATTGTAATTGGACTTTGAATTCCCTGCTCTTGTTGTATTGCTGTCAATTACTGCCTTCAGTTCTTCCAGTATTTGCTTTATACATTTAGGTGCTCTAATTTAAGTGCATATATATTCACAATACATAATACATTTCTGTTGAATTAACTAAACATTTATCATTACAAAAGAGGGCTAAACCAAATGATATCTAGTATATCTATGAATCTAATGACAAAATTTGTCAAATCCTAAAGACTCTTGAAAGCAATTGAAAGGGATATGCTAACATGAGATAAAATAATCAGGTACAGTAACCCAGGTGACTTTTTATTTTTCTCAGGGGCCATTTACTAATGACTATATTTTTCATTGCTGCTATGACATCTTTGTTTCTCAGGCTATACATGAGAGGGTTAAGCATAGGAGTAAGGATAGCATTAAACATAAAGAGAGACTCATTTAATTTTGGGGTCTTAGAGGAGCCAGGCCTCACGTAGACCAAAATAGCAGGGCCAAAGTAAAGACTAACCACACAAAGGTGGGAGGAACCGGTGGCCAGAGCCTTGTTCCTGCCCTCAGGGGAATTCATGCCAAGGATGGCAAGGAAAATGAGGATGTAAGAGGCCAGAATGAGACTCAGAGAAATAAGAACGACCAGAAAGCTTGAGACAACCACTGACTTCACATAAGCTGAAATGTCCTCGCAAGTAAGCTTTAGAAGAGCCATGACTTCACACAAAAAGTGTGGGATTTCTCGGGGATGACAAATGGGGAAGTGCATGGCATAGGCTGTATGAACCAGGGAAGTTACTGACCCTCCTCCCCAGGACCCAATGACCATCTGTATACAGATGATGTGGCTCATGATAACTGAATACCTCAGTGGATTACAGATAGCGGTGTAGCAGTCATAGGACATAAGGGTCAGCAGGAGACACTCAGCAATACCCAGAGTTAAGCTGAAGAAGATCTGGGCTCCACAACCAACCTGTGATATAGTTCTTTTTCCTGAGAAGAAGTTTGTGACCATTTTGGGGACAGAAGTTGAGATCAAAGCCAAGTCAATGAGGGAAAGCTGACTGAGCAGGAAATACATGGGGGAGTGAAGTCTGGAATCCAGTCAGATGAGGAGAATAAGAAAAGCATTGCCCAAGACAGCCACAAAGTAGACCAGAAGAATGATGCAGATGAGGATAACAAGGTGACTGAACTCAGGCCAGAGCCCCAGGAGAATGAAATCTGTGGTGATAGTCTCATTGTTTCTTTCCATGGCTGAACATCATTGCTCTGAAAACACAGGCAAGAAGATTATTTTATCTGATGGTATATTACTGTACAACTGGTCTACCCCCTTACTCCCAGGTTTCCTCTGAATATATTCATGCCTACTTCTTTTTTGCTGTGGTCTCTTCAGTATTATAAATGATTTCTCAACATACAAGATTTTCAGTATTTAATGTCGTGAATTACTTAGTAAGCATACATACCTACTGTTACAAACTATGATCACAGATAGTAGCAAAATAGGAACATGGGAACATTCTAATGTTATATTAACAAAAAGTCATTCAATGCGACAAAAAATGTATTACATTAATTTATTAAATAACTAACTCAGTTGCCATCTTTAGGTCTTTTATAACAAAACTTCAACAGATGAGTATAGTAATTTTAGACTTTGAAAAGGCAATATTTTTACTCAGTCTTAGAGGTATTCTAGAAAATGAAGATTCTTTTAAAGATAAAAAGTAAAGGCCTTGATAACCTGAGGGGAGAAAAGTATTTTCAGAACCAAGTATGGTCTGGGTTTCACCATTTTTCTTGCCACAGAGGAACTTTCCTCGTTTCTCCATGAGTCTTCTTACCTCTAATCTCAACTCAAGCATCTCGTACATCAGCTGAACTAGAACAAAATGACTAGCCATGCAATTGACATTCAGGGAGGAAGCCCACAAATGTGATTGTTTATATTTCACACAAGATGCCCTACCCTGCATGAAGTTTGAATTCATCATTGAGGTGATTTGAGGTACTAGTTAATGCTGGACAAGGGAAGTACAAGTTCATGATAGAGGAGATTGTTAGAATTCAGTTTGCAAGGGGTGATTTATTTTAAATGATAGAATCACTTCTGTTTGACAATGCTTTTTAGAATTAGAAGCAGAGGCAATATTGTGGATCAGTTAAAAGGACAGCCTCCAGAGGGTTGGTGATTGAAGCTCCCTTTATCAAATGATAAAGGCCTTGATCAAGTTGGGTCATCTTTCTGTGTTTCTCCTCTTTCCTTCGTAAAGTAGGGCTAGAACATACCAACCACATAAAGACAACGTACAGATTAAAATAATTAATGGGGACAGAGATTTTAGAACACTGCCTGGCCACAGTGTTAAACACTGTTTGCATTAGGCATACTAAAATTTACTTTGCATAAGTGGCAGAGTCAGTATGTTCTGATTCCTTATTACTCTCAGAGCTGTTTACATTTACACAATCAGAGTGACTCTCCTGTTTCTTGCAGGTTCACCCGTACCTCTAGAGCACAATTAAAAAGTAATATTAATCACAAGAACTTATAGCTGGTGAGTGATAAGGTAGGGGTGAGGATGGTGAATAGTTCATGGGTAGGAAGCATAATTTTTTAAAAAACAGTTATGGAGAAGCTTAGCAGTTCAGTTTTATGTAAATTGCAGAAGTGTCATTGTCCACTTTCAAAGGCCCAGCTCACATGCTGTCTACTCTTTGGTTCTCCCAGGCAGCATTCACTGCTCTTCTCTCCTCTCATGCCCATCAGTCTATCAAGGTGTATGTTGCTGTCTGCCTTGTAACACAATTTTTGTTGGCAAATATACCATCGTTCGCCTCTCTATATAGTTAACTTTTGCAGAAGAAGGATTCTGCTTTTTTTCTTAAATATTTTGAACAGTTGACTGCCTATCCTTGTGCCTTGAGATCAGTAATTGTACAACAAATTGAATTTTATTTGCATGTTTTCTGCTTTATAGATTCTGAGAAGTTAATAATACAATATTTGATCCTCAGAATTTCATGGAACTTATATTCTGGAGCTACCTAAACTTATCTAATAAAAACAAAACTAGAGTGATTGTTATAAATATATGGTCCTATACTCTTCTCCCAATCTACTGAATGACATTCTCCAGATAACTTTTATAATGAGACCAGGGTGAGAAACATGAATGTAGTACAATATTTGCATTACATACATAAGAAAATGAGGCTCATTGTGGTTAAATGACTTTGACATGTTTAGACAGCAAGACACACAGTAAGTGGTAGTTCACATGGTAAGTCAAAGAAGTCTTGACATTCCACTTGATGTATCTTTCAACTACACCCAGTATTACTGCAAATTATTTCCAGAACAATAAAAATGTGACTCTTCCCATTTTTATAAGGTTCACCTGAAATTATACATTTCTATATGACTGTGTAGTCATCTATTAGATTTAACTTATGGTCAATTGAGTAGATTCAAGATTTATATATTCATGTATTATATACTAACGTATTTAAAAATTAATCCTTTATTTTTTCTTTACTCATGTTACTCATCTATTTAGTCATTTGTCTACTCTACACATGCCTGTGGAGTTCAGTGCCTATGCTGAACAAACAAGTCTAGAGACCTCCGTAAGCCTGAAGAAAACAGATGTGCCACTATTATAATAAAATGTCGGATTTTTTTAAATCAAAAAAGTTATCCAAAAGTGACAAAGAAATAAGAGGATCCTTTATGGTAAGGATGACATGTTAACTGTGTCTTAGAGAATGAGTAGGAGCTTTCCCATCGGAGAGAGGGAACCCCAGGTGTCAGGAACACTGTGTGTAATGAAGCAGAGAAACAACAGAGAATGAGATATCAGCAGCTATGGGCAACTTTGTTGGGTCAGAAATCAGAGATTCTGGAGCAGAGTAGGAGGAAGAGAGATATTGCATTGAAAGTAGCTTCTATATGATTATGCTAGGGAAAAAATAAAATGAAAAGAGAAGAAGGTGAATGGCTTTAATAACAATTTTATGAAGCCAACTCCTGGAATACTGCAGATGTTCAATGCATATTTTCTGAACGCTGGTTGTTTTCTGACAATAAGTGTCAAGTGCCCTGGTGAGTGCAGTTAATCCAAGTACTGTGTTACTGGTGAGGATTCACAGTGCTCTCTGTAAGCATGTTACCTAGGTAGGCAGTGGCTTGGCTTATCACAGAATCAGATAAACAATGGTTTATACAATGTTTAGATAAAAACAGTTTAATTGACATCTGGTTCACAGAACTATTGAACTTTACCTGTGTGAGGTAACAATGACACTTTTGTCATTTGTACCTTACACACTGATTCATGAGACCAGTCTATGTCCTTGGTCAGTTTTCTGACAAGTCAAATTATGAAGAGGACTTCTGAATTCCTTCTTATCTTATCTCATCTCATCTCATCTTATCTTATCTTATCTTATCTTATCTTCTTTCTTCTCCAGGTGGTTTTCCTGGCCTACCTCAGGTGCCAAGGGTTCTCACATTCTGATAATGTTAGTGTGCTCTTAGTACTTGATCTGCTACACATATTGTTCTACAATTTAATCTGATGCTTAGATAGGGGGTAACTTTTTGGCTGAGAAAAAAATCTGTAAGAAAAATGAAGGGTCTCTGATGCCAAGCATCAGAGCCAGAGCAATGGAAAAAGTTTTGGGCTTAATTTCTGCCAAGTTGAGCTACTTATGTGTAGCCACCCACTGTACCAGTCAAGGAAATCTTTTCTTAGTTTTCCCCACATTGTATCCTGATTTTCTACCAATTCTCTTTTATCCACTTAACTTTCTGCTTTCTCTCTTTTATAACTTTGATCCAAACTATGTCATCTTTTCTTCTCATCCACAGATTAACTTTCCCCATAACTTTACTCCTGCCCTGTAGTTTCCCCCTTTTTTATCTATAGGCCTAACATAAGTTCAGAGTCAAACAAGGAGCCTGACTATGTTTCTTTGAGATTACTTAATCAAGTACTACTTGTCCATTTTGAAAAAAAGGATAGTTCTGTCCTTCATAAATATATAATATAATTTGTAAGTGTAAGGGACACAGTTTATCTGCTAATGAACCTATTTCTACTCAGCATATTTTAAGAAGAACTCAAGATTGTGGTCTTCTTTTTGCCCTTGTTCAGTGTAAATATTTAAATAATTTATAGTTAGACAAAGACACCTTGGGGGTATTGAGTTAAAAAATTGAGTGTATTTGCTTGGCATTTAAAACATCTTAGTTATGACAGTTATGTTTACTATTTAACTGTATATGGACATGATTCAGAGGCATTTGGTACAGTTCAGCTAGGGCATGTTCTTAAGAACAATAACAACAATAATAATATATTACCAATCACTCACCAAATGTACTTTACAAGCATTTAGACAGGAAAAATTTACATAAATTAATAATTGTACCCCCTGTTTTACCTGTGAGAGCACAGGAACACAGAGTGGTCATGTAATTTTCCAAATGTAGAGGGCCATAATGTAACCCTGGGAAGTCTGACTCTAGAGCCTACACTCAACCTATACAGCAAAGTTCCTCAAAGATAAATGTTCATAAGTATTAAATATTTCTGTTAAAAGTACTAATTTCTGAACTCCAACCAAAATCTGCTGGAATGGGGCCTGAGATTTTAATAAGGGTCCAAGTTGAATCTTAAGATCAGGTAAGTAAGTCATTGCTTTGTCAAACTTTGGTGTCTCCATGTGGCTCTTTGAGCAATGGCCTCCATGTTTCCTTAGCTTTGGCCCTTTCCTACCTTGGGGAAGTGAATCCTCTCTCTCTCTCTCTCTCTTTCTCTCTCTCATTTACTTTCAAAATAAACTTTGCTTGAAAACTTAAAAAAAAAAAAGATCAGGTAAGTCTAGAAATTCTTCAAAAAGCCACAGAGCTTAAATGTCACATAGTACATGCATTGTTTCAGAGAACACATTTACCTCATCATTCACTACAATCCTTGTGATTGTAGTGATTGATACAACTTCCCTTTTGTATCTATAATTTCTTTTAGTTGTTTGTCCCTTCCCTTGAGAATGTCAGATAAAAAATCCAGGTAGAAAAGCATATCTCCATTGAATCATATGTCTTGGAATTTAAGAAAATGACATGGCATCTGGCTCATCTGCCTATGATATGCCATTGTTATGGTGTCCAGAGACCCACATGAGATATTTCTATCTATTGTGGGCTGTCACTCAGGGATCTAGCAAATTGGAGAGAGGATGGACACTTAGCAACTTGTGGTGGCTGCCTGACCATCCAGTTCTTGCCTTCTTAGGTACTTGCATGTACTCAACTTTAAGACTGTTCTGAAAATCTTAAATCAGGAGAATTGTTCAGGAGTGCAACTCCATCCCTCTTCTTTATGTTAAAGTGACTCACTGACAGGGAAAATGCCTGTTTGTCAACTCTCCTCACTCTGGATGATGCATAGAGGGAAACATGAAGTAAAATCATAGCCAACCCATCCATGGTGGCTTTGGATTTAGCATCACTTTCCCAATGTTTTCTGTCAGAAAAGAACTGTTGGATTAGATGACCTAAACTTGAGAGATTGGATGACATGATGACCCTTACATAACTATGCTTTTATAAATCATCAGCTTTCTTTAACACATTGGGTTATGTAGTGATCTACATTTTAATATTAATTTATTTTTATTCGATATAATTTTTAATGAATTTTGTTTTGATGTTTTCTCATTATTGTGCAAAACGGCCAAAATAGGCAATTTGGGCAAAACTAGAAGAAAACTATACAGTCCCTTCTCTGTCAAAACATATTTCATTAATTTAAAAAAATGACTCACAAGTGTTCCTCCTTTATTGAATAGTAGTTATGGCAAACAGGACTCCCATCTCTTTGCACACACTGCTGCATTCAGTCCCAATGACAACCCTCAAAGGTGGATGCTCTGCATGCAGCCAGTTTACAAATGTTGAATCAAAGTGTAGAAAGGTTAGCTCTTTGTCCAAGGTCTCAGAGTATATAGATGGTGAGACTAAACATTTAACCCAATTTTTCTGATCTCTGGAGTCCATGGCCTTAATGACCATTATTAAAATAATATTTTATACTCTGGATAATCTTCTCTATTATCTGATTTATGAGGATGATTTGTACTGGAGATGGAAAATTAAATTCAAGCCTAAACAATTAAGTGAAAATGCTTAACCAGAATTTAAAGAGCATGAGTGATAATTATTAGCCACCCATACAGCCATGCTCCTCTCTCTATTTACTGTGATTTGACTATTTTAACTACTTGACCCATCAGAATTAATATTCACTGGGTGATTAAAACTACATTAAATAACTGGTTATTATCATCATTAATGCAAACTTCTAATTATGAAAGTATTAACATGACAAATTTATACAGAAAAACTTTCCGCAACTGTTCTGATATGTTATGCAGAGTAGATGTTAAAGTTGGCTACCTCACAATTTTTGTCACTCCCCTTCATCACTGTCACCTGGAAACCCAGATATCTTCCATGTTGTGCCCTGGGTGAGAAACACTAGGTTCTTCTTTTCTGTATCAAACATAAGGCTAAGAATTGGTTGAAGGCGTTGGTAGATAGAGGCTCATTTCATCTCTCCATATCTGGTTGCCCCAAATATTATCATTAATATAAAGAGTGACTATAAGCTATAGTATAAGGGTGCTAGTCAGATACAGTTTGTGTCTGGCATAATACAGACCCTTTGCTAATGGAGTGCCCTAGGGGGAATGTCCTGGAATCATCTTGTCCCCAGACTTTAATTAGCATGACTTTGTGTCATCAGTTCTGAAAGTTTTAAAAATTATTCTCCAAAGAAAAATAGCCACTGGTACACTAGATCACTGTCTTTTTCTCAGGCAACCAAAGTCTACCTAAAATTTTTTCCATCTCTGCCTTTCCTCCACCCAGTCCCTCTATTCATCATTGTGGCAAGGCCTGAAGAGGTACTGGGTGACTTACCTATGCATTTTTTTACAAAACTTGGAAAATATTCATTATTCAAAGCTTTACATGGAAGAGAAAGGCTAATGAAAATTACACGGAAAAAAAACCACATTTCGGTCAAGTACTCCTAGCCCATCAACATTTAACCCATAATCTGTGATCTGGCTACACATATATTTGGTTACACAACTATCTAATTGTCTTACAATTAGATATATTTTATATCTAATTGTAAGACAATTAGATAGTTGTGTAATATATATGACTCTATATGTGTATACACTCAATTATGCATTGTTTAACAATGGGGATATGTTCTAAGAAATGTATCATTAGGTGATTTTGTTGGTGTGGAAACATCATAGAGTGAACCTATACAAACCTAGGTGGTCTAGCCTATTACACACTTAGGCTATACAGTATAGCCTATTGCTCCTAGGCTACAGACCTGTACAGCATGTGGCTGTACTGAATATTGTAGGTCATTGCCACACAAATGGTAAGTATTTGTGTATCTAAATATATCTAAACATAGAAAAGGTAGAGTAAAAATATAGTATAAAAGATAAAAAATGGTACACCTATATAGGGCACTTACCATGAATAGAGCTTGCAGGACTGGAAATTGCTCTGGGTGAGTCAGTGAGTGAGAATGAGTGAATGTGAAGGCCCAGGACATTCCTGAGTACGACTGTAGACTTCATAAATACTGTACACCTAGGCTACACTATTTATTTATTTATTATTTTCCCCAGGAAAATCCTTTAATGTAGCCATGCCTCCCACATCCTGCTTCTGATGCAGTATCGCCTTTGTGTGTCACTCAGGTGTTTACTCCTACAACACACACTCACACTCAATTTCGCCAGCAGGCTGGGAGCTGGCAGTGTCCCCTGCTGTCTTGAGCCAAGCTCCAGCTGGACCCAAGCTCCCTCCCCAGGTTGGCTTCCCTGCCTGGCTGCCCTCGTGGGCCAGAAGCCACTTCTTCACGGTCGGTCCCCTTGAGTGGTTGCCCACAGCTCGGCTGATGCAGACCACTCTATGGCACGGGATGAGAATGGGCACAGGATTGCTTCTCATGGCTCCTCCCACTGCCCGCGCTGCTTTGGGGTTGCCTGCCAGGGCTAATTGCTGGTAGAAAATCGTTTCTCCGAACTTCACAACCTTCAGCAGCTTCCAAAACACCTGTCTGGTGAACGATTCTTGCTGGAAAATGGGTTGGTGAAGAGCTGGCAGGGGAAAATCTTTGATGGTCTCGGGCTCATGGAAATAGGACGCGCACTGCATCAGGGGCTCAGTCATTCCCTCTTGACCGCTGAGGACCTCGGGAATAGCTGGGGCTGCCACAGCACCGGTGCCAGACGCCTTCCTGCCGTGGATACTTATCCAATGCAGACCTTACTCACAACCAGATATCTCTATCTTGCCCAAAGGGCTATCCAACATCTTGTGTTTCATTTCGCAGGTCTTGTCCATTCTGCCAAGTACCAAGTAGCAGGCGGCGCTGAGTGCGAGGACCAGTGCGCGCCGTTTTTTTCTTCAGTAATAACCTTAGCTTACTATAAATTTTTAAACTTTTTATTTATTTATTTATTTGAGTCAGAGTCTCACTCTGTTGTCCAGGCTGGAGTGCAGTGGCCGGATCACAACTCACCACAGCCTCAAATCCTGGGCTCCGCAATCCTTCTGCCTCAGCCTCCCGAGTCGCCGGAACTAACTACAGGTATGTGCCACCATGACGGCTAATTTTTTTAATTTTTTGTAGAGAAGAGGTCTCGCTTTGTTACCCAGGGATCTCGAACTTAACCATTCCTCTAGCCTCAGCCTCCCAAAGTGCTAGGATTGCAGTCATGAGCCAGCATGCCCAGCTAATTTTTTAAACTTTTTGATTGTTTGTAATAGCACTTTGCTTAAAACATAAGCACGTTGTACAGTTGTATAAAATAAATTTATATTCTTATTCTATAAGCTTTTTTCTGTTTTTAAATTTTTTTATTTACTTTAGTTTTTAAACTTTTTTGTTTAAAAGGTAAGACACACACACATTAACCTAGACCTGCACAGGGTCAGGATCCCTGACTTCCACGTCTCCATCTGGTCCCACTGAAAGGTCTTCAGGGGCAGTAACACATGGAGCTGTCACCTCTTATGGTAACAATGCCTTCTTCTGAAACACCTCCTGAAGGACCTGCGTGAAGGTGTTTTACAGTTTATTTATATATAGAAGTGCACTCTAAAGTAACAATAGAAAGTATAATAAATACATAAACCAGTAACATGATCATTTATCAAATATATACTGTATGCAATTGTATGGGCTATATTTTTATATAACTGTAGGTATAGCAGGTTTGACTACGCCAGCATCCCCGCAAACACATGAGTAATGCATTGTGGTATGACATGATGATGGCTACAATATCACTAGGTCATAGAAAAATTTCAGCTGCATTATAATCTTATGGGACCACCATTGTACATGCAGACCATCATTGACAAAATGTTGTTTTGTGGTACATGATATATATGAGGGGGGACCCACTCCCCAAAAAACTCCAGAAATTATTTATTAAAAATTGTGTATTTATTCTTACATGTTTAAGCTTCAGTCACTTTCAAAGTGCTCTCCATTTGATGCAATACACCTATCAAGATGCTTTTTCCACTGCTCAAAATAGTTTGTGAACTTGTCCATTTGGATGACTTTTAGAGCTTCTGCTGTTTTTGGTTTCACCTCTTCCACATTGGCAAAACATTTCCTTTTGAGAACTTTTTTCATCAGGGAAACAAAAAAAAATTGGTTGGGATGAGATGGGGTGAATGGGGGGGGCAGCACAGGGTCATGCAGCTTTTTTTTTAAAGACTGCTAAACACTCAGCGAGGAGTGGGCAGATGTGTTCATGAAATGAGCAAATACGTTGAAAGAATCCCCTCCAAAAAATTCTCTGAAGCCGAATGCAGCCTTTCACAACAATATTAGCTAGTACACTGATGTCAATGGATTCCTAGAACACTTACCTGGCAGAGGGACCCTGTACTACAAGGGCCCTGCCCTCCAAAAAATAATTCCAGTTTTTGGGGGTATACATATACATACACACATATACATACACACATATATACATACACACATATACACAGTTATGGCTATCTATAGCTATTAATAATTGAGTTGATGATACTAAGTTCCCAAGGTTACATCTCCATTTAAGCCAATTAATTCATTTTCTTGTGTATATAAAGTTTCACAGATTATACTACTCTTATTTTATTATCCAGGGCTAGTCAAGATTCAGGAAAATGTACATCTTCCTAAACTATTGGATGAGGGTGAATTGTTACAGCCCTTTTGAAAAGTAACCTGGATTCATTTGTTAAAACACACTTACCCTTAAAACTATTCTGCAGAAATGAAAGTACCACAATGTAGTACTTACGTTCTTACACATACTCCTTTATGATGTGTTTCCTCTTGTTTTGTGTGTCCTGACTTTCTTCTCTCCTCAACTAGAGTAGGGACTCCTGAGAGACTTTACCTCATGGAGTTGCAGAGAAGGGGTCCAGGATTTGTGAAAGTTTGGCTAAATGTAAGAAAGGGAGCCCTTCCACCTATCGGTTAACGATCAAGCTCTTTAACAAAAAGTTCCTGCCGATGTTTTTGACTTACCATACATGACTCTTTTGCTTTATATATTGTATTCCAGTAATCGTGAGAGCCAGTATAGTGTAATACAGAATCTCTGAATCCAGACTTCACGGTTTTAAATCTTGGATTTGCTGCACACTGTTAGCAGTTGCTTAACTTCTTTGTGCCTCAGTTCCCTGAACTAACAAATTTAGAGAGTCACTGTACCTACTCCATGGGATTGCTATGGTGACTAAAAGCATAAAACACTTAGAAAAGTTAGCTGATAAACAGTGACCACTAATCAGAATTTAGAACTACTGTTACTGCTACTTTTCATATGAATTT